>CM035836.1:157941146-158076146 GCA_020510985.1 Pholidichthys leucotaenia
TCACTACCAGAAGAGATCAGCAATGGTACATAGCCACTAGGCAAGTGTAAGACTTTCAAGTGTCTCGGGAGTACTGTTTCAGAGAATGCTAGGCTGGAGGATGAACTATCTCTCAGAATGGGAAGAGCGAGTGCTGTGTTAGGAAACTTGAGGGACAGACTGTGGAACAATCGACGTGTGTCTATCCGCGTGAAATGAAAAGTGTACAGAGCAACAGTACTGGTTACTCTATTGTACGGTGCTGAAACTTGGACTGTCTACAGGGTGCAGGTAAAGAAACTCCATGCATATATGATGAGACACCTTCGAGCCATAATGAACATCTCATGGAAAGACAAGACAATCAACATAGAAGTGCTGAAACGAGCTGGTCTACCATCCATGGAGGACATGCTAATACAGACGAACCTGAGATGGCTCGGACATGTTGAAAGGATGGATCACCAGCGTCTCCCTCGGCAGTTACTCTACTCACAGTTATGTGAGGGCAAACACAATCAGGGTAGACCAAGGCTCAGATTTTTTTGTAACTTAGATTTTTATTCATTTTTCATCATATATATTGCATTCAGATCACAGTCTCCATTTAAAAACAAAGGGGCTAGGGTAAGAAAGAAAAAAAAAAAAGGAGGGGGGGACAAATGTTGGAGCATCAAGTTTTTAGTTTCCATCTCTTAATTCTTCTGGTTTTTCCAGCGTCTTTGGTTATTCTTTCAATTTCTGTCTCGTTGTTGCACTTTGTAGTGTGTCCATTTCCGCCATTTTTTTCCCCATAGTCCTTCTTGCATTCTTTGTCGATATGTTAGTTTTTCCATCATACGTATGTCTTCAACAATGTCAGTCCATTGCTCTTGGTCAGGAAGAACTTCTGATCGCCATTTTTTTGTGATTGTTTTTTTACATGCAATCAACAAGATTTTAACTAGATATCTGTCCTCAGCCTGTATAACATTGTCTCTTTTAAGATCATATAAGTACATCAGGTTACAGTTCATTGGTATATTATATCCTAATATCCTCTGTATTGTCACATGTATAGATTTCCAGAATGATGAGATTTTGCAGCATTTCCAAAACATATGTGAGTGGTCTGCATTTTGAGCCCCACATCCCCTCCAGCATAAAGATTGGGTATTTGTATATTTTCCTTGAATCTGTGGTGTAATGAAAAAGCGAATCAGGTTTTTCCATCCAAATTCCCTCCATGTCCTTGAATTTGTTGATGTGTGTTGTGTTTTCCATATTTCCTGCCAGCTTTCTTCTGTTATGTTTAAATTGAGCTCTTTCTCCCATTTCTCCTTTATATAGTTACTTGAATGATTGTGTGCCATAAGTTTCTGATATAGCTTTGAAATAATTCTTATTTTATTTCCTGTATATGAGCTTAAAATGAATTGTATAATCTCGCTCACATCTGTTTGGAGGTTATGCCTAATCTTCTTCATATAATAGTCTCTCATCTGCAGATATCTGAAGAATTCCGATCTTTCTAGTTTAAATTTTCTCCTGATGTTTACAAAGCTCCCGAGATCTTTTTTTCCGATATTGCCCCATGCTGTGATTCCCTTGTTCACCAGATTTTTGTATCCCCTATCTTGTTTTGCCGGTTCAAACTGACTGTCAAATGCTACCCATTTCAATAGTTTTATGTCTTCCTTTATATTATACTTTTGTACTATTTTATACCACAGTTCTAAAGTAAATTTAGTGATTGGGTCTATTTGTTTGATTTGCTTATATGCATCTTTATCTCCTATTATGCTTTGTACTGGGAGTCCCTCAATTTCCTTTTCCATTTCTTTCCATTTTGCCTCATATCCCTCGTCGCACCAACATATGATATATCTTATTTGTGCTGAGTAGTAATATTCCTTTAGACTCGGTAGGCCCATGCCTCCTTTCTCTTTTGGTAACTGGAGAGTTTTATATTTCACTCTTGGCTTTTTACCTCCCCAAACAAATCTCGATATCATCCTGTCCCACTTTGAGAACTGGGCATCTGGAATCTCTGTTGGTAGAGCCTGGAAGAGGTAAAGTAATCTAGGTTGTATGCTGATTTTGACTGTCTCAAATTTTGAATTCAGATCCATATTTAAGATTGACCATCTATCAATATCTTTTTTTATTTCTTGTTCCAACCTATCATAGTTTGCTTTATAGATTTTGCTTAGATCTTTAGGTATGTTCACTCCAAGGTATTTTATTTCTTTTTGTTTCCAGTTTAGTTTGATCTTATCAGTTATCTGGTTTAGAGGGTTATAGTGGAATGTCAGTATTTGTGTTTTTGTTATGTTTATCTTGTATCCTGATAATTTTCCAAAATTTTCTATCAAGTTCATCATTTCCATTATTGATTCATCTGGTTGTTCAAGGTAAACTATAATATCGTCTGCAAATAGCCCAATCTTGTGTTCCGCCCCCTTTATTGTTACACCTTTTAATTTCTTATTTTGTCGTATCGCTTGAGCCAGTGGCTCTATGAACAGAGCAAACAAGGTGGGCGATAAGCAGCATCCCTGCCTAGTTGATCTGTGTATATTTACTTTGTCTGTTAAGCTACCGTTTATCTTAATTCTTGCCACAGGTTCTTGATACAGCGTCCTTATGCATTGTACTGATTTTTCGTTAAATCCAAAGCGTTCCAGCACACTATATAGGAATTTCCAGTTAACCCTGTCAAATGCTTTTTCTGCGTCTAAACTCATTATTACTGCGCTTTTCTTTTCTTTATGTATTTGATTAATTATATGTATTGTTCTCCTGATATTGTCATGTGTTTGGCGTCCCTCTATGAAACCAGTTTGATCATCATCTATCAATTCCGTCAAGAATGTCTTTATTTGTTTACATATAATTGTTGTATATATTTTATAATCCACATTTAATAAAGCGATTGGTCTATAGTTTCCGCATTGTTCTCTATCTTTCCCTGGCTTTAAAATAACTGAAATAATAGCTTCGTTCCATGATGGAGGTATTTTGTTGTTGTTCAACGTCCAATTAAATGACTTTAGGAGCTGTGGCGTGAGTTCTTCTATAAACAGTTTATAAAACTCAGAGGGGTATCCATCACTACCTGGTGATTTACCGTTTTTGAGTGACTTAATCACATCTCTAATCTCTTGTGTTGTTATTTCTGCTGTTAGCTTTTCATTTTGTTGATTTCCTATTGATGGCAAGTCCAATGTGCATAGAAATTTTTTAATATCTTTAGTATTTGTTTCTTCAGGTTGCGAGTATAGTTCTTGGTAGAAATTATGGAATATTTCTTCGATGTTTTCTGGGTTAACTGTGGTTTTATTTGTGGTGGGGTCTTTAATCTTATATACATTATTCATTGTTTGTTGTTTTCTTAACCGTTTTGCCAGCAGTTTTGTGGCTTTTGGTCCCGTTTCATAATACTTTTGCTTTAGATATCCATTTTTCCTTTCAATTTCATCCATTTGTGTTTCTTTTATCTTTATTTTTTCTTCTTTAATTTCTTGATATATTTTTGGGTCATTTGTGCTTTGATGTTTACGTTCTAATTCCCTCAGTCTCTCACATCTTTGTTCATATGCTTCCAGTTTAGTCTTATTTGCTTTTCCTGTTTCAACAATTAATTTACCTCTTAACACGGCTTTTAGTGCATCCCATAGTATTGTTGGGTCCACTTCTTCATTGTCATTCTCTTGGATATACTCGTTTATGTTTACTTTTATTCTTTCTTTCATTTTATCATCATTTAACAGTCCTACATTAAGTTTCCATGTTGTTTGTCGTTTTCTATTGTTTAAATATATTTCCATGTATATAGGATTATGATCTGATATTTCTGCCCCTCCAATCCAACAATTTCTCACCTTGTGTCTGTCACCTTCATTCATAAGGAAGTAATCTATTCTAGAGTGTACTTTATGGACTGCTGAATAATGTGTATAGTCTTTTTCGAGTGGGTGCAGGTCCCTCCATATGTCTACCATACCCATTTCTGCCAGTGAGGTTCTTATGAACTTTGTTACATGTTTTTTTGTCTTCTTAACACTTGTTGTATCAACTTCATGATCCATGACAGCATTTAAGTCTCCTCCACAAATTAGGACTCCTTCACTGTGTGTTGCTATGAGATCAAACAGATGTTGAAAAAAACCCTTGTCACTTTCTGGTGGAGCATAGATGTTCACTAATGTGATCTGCATACCATCTATTCTTCCCTTTATTATTACATACCTGCCTTCTTTATCCTGGATTTCCTGTTCACATTCAAATTGTATTTTGTTTGAAGTTAGTATCATAACCCCCCTTTTAGTTCCTCCCTTAAATGAACTGTAGTAGGAGTTCTTACAGCCAAATCTCTTTAGTTTCACATGTTCTGTCTTGCTCAAATGTGTCTCTTGCATAAATATAATTTCGGCTTTTTCCTTCTTGAATTTTCTTATTATTCTTTCCCTTTTAACAGGTGAGTTCAGACCATTCACGTTTAGTGTCATTATCTTAAGATTTTTACCCATATTCATGTTTTTCCATTTTTTTAACTTGTGCTCCTAGCCCCTTTAACAACAAAAATAACACATATTTATATAAAAACACATTAAAAAATCTCGACCTCCGTACTTTGGGCCTTTCTTCTGCCCACTGGTCCCTGTTGGTGGGTGGAGGGAATGTCCTCACAGAGTGAAGGGCCCTCCCTAGACCTCTAGTTACTATCCAAGTAATAGTCATTAGTCTAGAAATGTCCAACAAATATCACTTAAACCTCTTCTAGCCGTCTGTTTCTCTTTTACCTTGTCTTCTTGGCCTTCATTTCTTTTGTGCCTTTCTTAATCTTTGTTATGATCTAGGCTTTCAGTTGAAAGCCTTGTAGTTTTTCCTGGGCCCGCTGCTCCACGTCTCTCCCCCTTCTTCTGCCGTTCACTCGCCTCTACTCCGGCTGTCGTGATGCGTTCAGGGCCGCCGCTGCTCCAGCCGCTTCCTCCGGCACGTTCACCACAAGGCCCCGCTCCATCATGTCCCGCGCTGCCTCTCTGGCCGTGTTGTAGGTTTTTACGCCGTCCTCCCAATGAATCCTCATCTTCGTTAGCGGCGTTTGGAATCTAATTTTTTTCTCTTTCAGCGTTTTTTTAATGTTGGCATATTTCTTCCGCTGCTGCACAATTTCTGTCGGGTAGTCATGATCAAAGAATATCTGTTTGTCGCCGATTCGTATCTTTTTTTCCCCACGCTTGTGTCAGGATTCTTTCCTTTATGTCATATTTCAGAAAGTTTACCACAACTGACCTGGGTGGAGAGTTTGGCTTCGGGTTCTGTGCCGAGGCTCTGTGCGCTCGTTGAATCTGCAGATCCGCTTCACCGGGCAGCTCCAGCTCTTTTTTTAAGAACTGATCCATGAATTTCGTCATCGAGTTGCCTTCAATGCCCTCCAGGATCCCAAAGATGCGTATATTGCCCCGTCTGGACCTGCTCTCCAAGTCGGTTATTTTCTCCTGCATCCTCTGCGTTTGTGCCGTCAGGGTCTGTAGCTGCTCGCTTGCCTCGCTCTTCCAATCTTCCAGCTCTGATATTCGGGCCTGTGCTTCTGTCATACACGCCCGCTGAGAGCGCAGCTCCTCCATGTTTTCTGCTAGCTTGCGCTCCATTTCTCTTCGGAGGCCCATAATTTCCTCCTTAATCTCTTTTTTCAGCTCCTCCTTAAGAGCCGCTAAATCCTGCTGTAGCTGCCGCTTGAAGTCTCTCAACTCTTTACCCAAACTGGCGATGCCAGTGTTCATGGTATCGAGTTTTGCGTCCTCCATTTTCTCTGCTGCAGTCACCTCGTTTTTTTGGGCCTCGTGTTCAGCGGTTTCTCCTGCGTTGTTGAAGAGGAATTCTTTAATTTTACCCTGCTTTTGTCCTTGTGCCCGGCTCCTTCGTGTTTTCATCCCTTAGTTTATTGATCCGCTTATGTTGAGTTGGCCATTTACCGATGATTTTTAATCCGGCTAGGGAGAGCTCTCTGTTTAAGCGTTATGTCTCTCCGCCATCTTCCCGGAAGTCCCCCGACCAAGGCTCAGATTTAAAGACACTGTAAAAAGAAACCTGAAGAAGTTGGATATAGACAGGAGTTCTTGGCAGTGGAAGGCGAAGGACAGAGCTGCATGGAGGAATCTGACCTAAATGAAACAGTCACTGTCGACCACGACAGACTACTATGATGATGATGAGTTGTAGTGTGGCTTGGGGCAGCAGCCCAGTCCTGCCCTCCCCACTGACACGGTGCCCACCACTGTTTTATGTCACAGCTGTGCCTATGTTCTGTCCACAGCTTTCTGTGCCTGCTATTTTCTCCCAGTCTTCACAAGAATTCCTGCTCCAGCGACCTTAACATTAGTGGAGTCATGGTACATCATCACCTCCTTGACCCATGTGACTTTGAACTCCTCTACTAGGCCACAGATAGGGAGCTGCAGCTTGGTGGAATGACTGTATAGGGAAATGTTGCTCATGGACTGGGGAATCCTTAACCACGTCCGGATATACTGGGTGATGGTCTTCTCCATTGCCTCAACTGTTGTCACTGGTACCTCATAGATAAGGAGGGGACACAGCAGTCTCGGCAGGACTCTGTGCTGGTACATCCAGACTTTAAACTTTCCTGGAAGCCCCGAGCTATGGATAGCAACAAGCCATATTTACAATACACTTTGGGTTTGCTGAAGTGCAGCTGTATCCTCCAGGGAGCTGTCAAAGATCTTGCCTAAGCTCTTGATCGATTTTTCCATCACTGATGGTCTCTGAGTCCCTCCCAGGGTGAAGCGAAACTGATCAGACACTTTTCCCCTCCTCAGGACCAGAGATCTGGACTTGGTTGGCTTGAAATTCATGTAATAAGTCTTTCCGGTCCTTGAAGAAGCCATCTACACCCCGGAACAGATGTTGCAGTCACTGTAAGGTCATTTTTGAATGCTGTTATAGGGGGCTGCCTGATGCCGGAGCTTGACATGGGACCTCTGCACTCCACCTCGGCTGATTTTACAATCATGTTCATCCCCAATGAGAAGCGTGTCACTGAAATTGTGCAGCCGGTTATAATCCCCTTCTCCAGCCGGTACTAGGTCAATGTTACTGGGCCTGAGGACACTCTCATTCTGAAGTTGTTGCAATAATCCAAGATAAGGCTCCAGATTTTCCTTGGAACATGATGTCTAATCAATGCTGCTTTAACCAGCTTGTGTGGGATTGTCCCATATGCATTAGTCAGGTCTGACCAGACAGCTGAAAGGTCCACTCTGCTCTCTCTTGGCTCCTGGATCAGTTGGTCTCCACCCCTGTATGTTCAATGCATCCAGGTACTCCTGGGACTCCCCCTTTTGTACTGAGGTGTTAATGTACGCATTCTTCAGGAGGAAGTCAGTCAGCCGTTGGGCCATGATCTTAAAAAAGATCCTCCCTTCGACGCTGAGTAGTGAGATAATATGAAACTGCCCAATATTGCTTGACTCCTCTTTTTTTGATATTCAAACACCCTCTGCATACCTCCACTGCATACCTCCACTGATCAGTGACCTTCCCTCTCCACCAGATCAATTTTAGGATTTTCCAGAGGTGCACTAGAAGCTTTGGACACTGCTTATAACCTTTGTAAGAGGTCCACTTGGGCCAGGGATGGAGCTTGCTCTTGCAGCTTTAACAACTTCCTTAACTTCCCTGAGAGTGGGCTCAGAGGTGTTAAACTGGGACACTGGCTCCGGCAGGGTCACTAAACGTTTGCATGGGTACAGGTCTTTCTCTCTCAGGATGTTACCGAAGGTGATGCTGAGGTGCTGGTCGACCTCTTCTTCAGAGCAAGACAGGCTGCCGCTTCGCTTTTTCCCGAAGCAGCTCCTTGGTGAAGCTGAAGGGATTGGCAAGGAATGCACTGCTTGTGAGCTCTCTCTTTGCCCTTCTTCCTGTTCTGCTCTACCCGCCTCCATATGAGCTTCCTCCATATGATGACTGTGTGGTCTGACAGGGCTGCTTTCTCCTCCTCTTTGGCTAGCTTGAATTGACACCTTAGGGTTCTTAATTACTGTCTCAACTGGATGATTTTGACCACTCACCGAGTCTGCTGGGTTGCATGTCTTGCTGGTCTCCTTGTGGCTTTCTGTTCCTTGGCACCAAACCGCTCTGCAATACTCATTATGAGGGTGCACATGGTCTGGAATTTCTGGTCGGCACTACCCCTCGATGTTGCCTCCAGAATCTTGTCTATACCCTCCTCAAATTTATGCCACTCCTTCTTGTTGGCAGGCCACTTCACCCGTCGCTGTTCCGATTTCATGCTCGGTGGAGGTACTTGTGATGCTTGGAGGTTCCAGGCACTGTGGGGTGACTCCGGGCCAGGCTCCTCCACCGTCTGACCAGGCTCTGTAGACAGATTCAGCGTATCCATTGTACTGACTGCAGTTAATGTACGTTGGCTCACTTGATCCCTCCTCAGGCAGGCCATCTTGGTCTGGTGAATTTTCAGCCCTCTCAGGTTTTTATATACCTTACTGCAAATGCAGACTAAACTCGTAGTTGGTTTTCCATTTGCATATGTTGTTGCCAAAGTGTCCTTCCGATTGGGATGCTCATCTTTCCCCCCTCTCAGGCATCCCTGGGGGTATATTCAGAAGGGTTCTTCATAGCTTGCTTGAGTGCTGCCTCGCAGGAGATGCAGCTTGGGGTGCTAGCCCTTGCTGCCCCTGTTGCCATCTTTCTGTGATGCCATCTGTCTCTCCAGCCATCACTGCTCTGTGAGTGGACATCATCCAGACTTTCCCGGAAGTCACTGGCAATGCCAGGTTGAATAGTTCTAGAATACACCTACTGGTGCTACTTGGGCATGTCTTCAGTGATGAACCCAGGGTCATTGGATGTTTTGGGTCTTAAATCATCAGACACCCTCATCCAGATGACCCAGCCGGGTGTGATCAGTCCCCAGCTCAAGTCCAAGTGGCATGCTCTTCCACGGTTCCCCCCTTCAGAGCCACAATCACTGTGAGGCTTCTGCAGTGTTCATCTGTAGTCATCTCCAGTAAGACTACTTGCTTTGTATGTGCTAATGTAAGCACCATAATAAGAACAATACTGATGTGTATTTTTGCTAGTACTCATAAATAGTACCCACAAAAAACAAAGAAGTTAAGAATGAAATACTAGATACATCTATCTAGAATGCTAGCAAAAAAGCTTCCTTGGCTAGCAATATAAGGAGGTAACTAAAAAAAATTTACCAAAAGAAGAAGTAGAATAGGTCATCAGAGCTGATACAGAGCTGTGCTTTGCTTTGATTAACATGCTTGGTTTATAGTATTATTACACTACAAGTAAAAGTGACATAATGTCCGGCTCAGGAAACACGCACGCAGGCTCAGGGTAGATTTAACAGCTTTATTCAACAAGCAGACGTGTATGGATGGATGTGTGAGATATGAATATGTGATGAGGGTGAACGCCGATGCACAGGAAGCAGAGCGGTGCGCCATACAGCCGGGCAACCCTATGGAGAGAACAGAGGACAGGGGTAAAGGGCACCACACCTAGACAGGAGTAATGAGCAGAGTGCTGCTTACTTGTAGGCGACAGGTGGCTGGTGTTGGCCAAGGGAGAAGCCCGGGAGACAGCGTCCTGCAGAGCCTGTGACGGCGGTGAGGGTTGGATGGCGATGACGGGGTATTCACCGCCAAGGGATCCACCTGTGCACAGGGGAGAAGACTTGCAAAAGGTAAGGGATAAGATGCTTACGTAGAAGCGTGGCTTAGCTGTCGTTGAGTGACGATCCAGCTGCGAAGATGTGCCAATGTGAACAGACGGCTCCAGACCGCTGCACTGGGCTGAGTGGGCTAAATAGCCCGCGGCTGATGAGGCGTAGGTGTGCGCGCAGCTGAGGCAGATGATGAGCAGCGAGTCGTGACCGTACTCTCCCCCCAGCAGTGCCTCCTGGCGCTGGTTTGTCCGGGTGCGCCCGGTGGAACTCCGTGATGCGACTCCTGTCCAACACCAAGGAAGAGCGCACCCAAGACCTCCACTCAGGGCAGAATCCCTCCCAGTCCACCAAGTACTGCAACCCACGACCTCGGCACCGGGAGTCCATGATGGAGGCGACTCTCCAGGCCGGATGGCCGTCGATCATCAGAGGCGCGGGCGGCGCCGCGGGCGGAGGACAGAGAGGATCGGAGACCACGGGCTTGATCTTTGACACGTGGAAGGTGGGACATATGCGGAGGGAGGGGGGGAGGGCCAGACGCACAGCCACCGGGTTGATGATTTTTGAGATAGTAAAAGGGCCAATGAAGCGTGGGGCCAGCTTCCTCCTCTCAGCCTTGAGGTTGATGTCTTGAGAAGATAACCAGACTTGTTGGCCCACCTGGTAGGCAGGGGCCGGTCTCCTGTGGCGGTTCGCCGTGGAGCTGTTGCGTGCCGCCGTGCGTAATAGCGCATCGCGCGCTCTGGTCCACAGACTCCGACAGCGTCTCAGGTGCGCCTGGATGAAGGGAACGGCCAGCTCGCCCTCCTGCTCCGGGAATAAAGGTGGGTCATACCCCAAGGACGCCTTAAAGGGGGACATCCCCGTGGCAGAAGACTGTGCCGTGTTGTGGGCATACTGCACCCAGGCCAGGTGCGCGCTCCAGGACGACGGGTTGGAGGAGGTGACGCAGCGTAGGGCAGCTTCCAGTTCCTGGTTGGCACGTTCACACTGCCCATTGGACTGTGGGTGGTGGCCGGAGGAGAGGCTTATCGTGGCCCCAGAGCGTTGCAGAAACACCTCCATACCTCAGAGACAAATTGGGGCCCCCGATCAGAGACGACGTCCACCGGTATCCCATGCAGCCTGACTACATGCTGGACTAGAAGGTCCGCTGTCTCCCACGCCGTAGGGAGGCCCCAGAGCAGCACGAAATGGGCAGCCTTGGAGAACCGATCCATGATGGTCAGCATGGCATCGTAGGTGTTGGAGACCGGAAGACCGGTGACGAAGTCGAGGGCTATGTGAGACCAGGGCCTGCCAGGGACCGGCAGGGGCTGGAGCAGACCCGCGGGGGGAGAATTACCTGACTTGCCGGTGGCACACACAGGGCACGCCTGGACGTAGTTGGTGGCGTCCTTCTGAAGCCCCGGCCACCAAAAGGAACGCTGGAGGAGATCCACAAGCCGGGAGACACCAGGGTGACAGGCAAGTTTGGAGGTGTGAACCCAATGAATAACCTCCCCCCGGACAGTTGATGGAACAAACAGCTTCCCTTCCGGTCCGCCGCCAGGGTCCGGTTCGGTCTCCTGCGCCCTCCGGATCTTGTCCCTGATGGACCAGGAAGTCACCCCCACAACACACGAGCTAGGCAGGATGGTATGACCCGGCTCCTCCGAAGTCTCAGGGGCAAACTGCCTGGACAGGGCATCGGGCAGGCCGTTCTTAGAACCAGGGCGGTAGGTGATGGTAAAACGGAACCGGGCAAAGAACAAGGACCAACGCGCCTGGCGGGCATTCAGTCATCTGGCAGATCTTAGATATTCCAGGTTCTTGTGGTCCGTTAACACCACGAACGGCAGGGCATCCCCCTCCAACCAGTGGCGCCACTCCTGCAGGGCGAGCTTGATGGTGAGAAGCTCCCTGTCCCCGACATCGTAGTTGCACTCAGCTGGAGACAGGCGCCATGAGAAGAAGGCGCAGGGTCGCTTGACCCCATCGGTGGGTGATCGCTAGGACAGCACCGCCCCCACTCCCATATCAGACGCGTCGACTTCTACCAAGCACTGCAGCGCGGGGTCAACCTGGGTCAGGACCCGGGAGGAGGAGAACTCCGTCTTCAACACCTGAAAAGCCGCTGCAACCTCTTTGGTCCACCGGAAAGGGGTCTTGGGAGAAGTGAGGCAGGTCAAAGGGGCAACGATGGCACCGAAATTGGGCACAAAACGGCGGTAAAAGTTGGCAAACCCAATAAACTGCTGCACCTGCTTTCTGGAGGTCGGCGTGGGCCACTCGACCACCGCTTTAACCTTCGCAGGGTCGGGAAGGACTTGGTTGTGCGAGATTACGAATCCTAGGAAGGAGGTGGTCTTGGCGTAAAACTCACACTTTTCGGCCTTGACATACAGCCTGTTCTCCAGCAGCCGTTGTAGGACCCGCCTCACGTGGACCTGGTGTTCCTCCCGTGACCTGGAGAAGATGAGGATGTCATCCAGGTACACGAACACGAAGAGGCCTAGGAAATCACGTAGGACGTCGTTAATGAGGCGTTGAAACACAGCGGGGGCGTTGGTCAGCCCAAATGGCATTACCAGATACTCGAAGTGACCACTAGGTGTTCGAAAGGCCGTCTTCCACTCATCCCCCTCCCGGATCCGGACGAGGTGGTAAGCACTGCGGAGATCCAACTTGGTGAACCAGGTCACCCCCTGGAGGGAGTGGAAAGCGGTGTCCATTAATGGCAGGGTGTAGCGGTCCTTCTCCGTGATGTCATTAAGGGCCCAAAAATCAATACAGGGGCGGAGTGACCCATCCTTCTTCGAGACGAAGAAAAACACTGCGCCGAGCGGAGACGAAGAAGGGCGGATGATTCCAGTGTTGAGTGACTCCTTGATGTAGCTGTCCATGGCCTCCCGCTCCGGCGCTGACAAGCTGTAAAGGCGTCCGGATGGCAAGGGCGCCCCCGGGCGGATGTTGATGGCGCAGTCGTAAGGCCGGTGAGGAGGGAGAGACATCGCCCTGGACTTACTGAACACGAGGCCCAGGTTATGGAACTCCAAGGGCACCAGGGTGAGATCCGGAGGCGCGGCGTCCGAGGCCGGAGGGGGAGAGGATGGGGCGCAGGCTGCGGACTGAAGGCAGGTGCCCATGCAGAAGGAGCTCCAGGCAGCGATTCTTCCTGTCTGCCAATCCAGCACTGGGTTGTGCAGGCGCAACCAGGGGTAGCCTAAGATGACAGGCAACACCGAAGAGGATAGGACATACAAGGTAAGATCCTCAGGGTGATTGCCTGAGATTATCACTGGGACCGGCTGGGTGCGATGAGTCACTTGTCCAAGGGGCGCACGGGAGAGGTGACCAGGCTGAGAAGAGCGGCCAGAGGGTGGCAGGGGATGCCCAATTGGGTTGCCAGGCTCTTTGAAATGAAGCTCTGCTCTGCTCCTGAGTCCACCAGTGCGTGTGTGAGGTGCCCCATGGCATTGTGACAGAATCGAATGGGCAGAGATAGACTTGTGAGGGGATTCGACCGGTTAGAGTCCGCGAGGCCCCCTACAGTGACTCGCGGACCCCCCCATTTGGCTTCTCCGGGCAATGCTCCACGGTATGCTGATCGCCTCCGCAATACATGCAGAGGCCCAGCTCCTGGCGGCGCTGTTTCTCCGCTGGGGGGAGCCTTGACCGACCAACTACCATTGCCTCCGACTCCTCGGGAGGCTCCGGAGGAGGTAACGCCAGGGGGAGAGCTTGAGGCGTGCGGACGGAACCTCCACGCGAGCGGCCGATTAACTTCCGCTCGGCGGACCGTTCACGCAGCCTGTTATCCAAGCTAATTGTTAAGGAGATTAGCTCCGAGAGCGTCTCCGGAAGATCTCGGCTGGCCAGCTCATCCCTCAGACCAGAGCTGAGGCTGCGGAGGAAGATACTACAGAGTGACGCCTCACCCCAGCCCACCTCCTCTGCTGCGACCCAGAAGTCGATAGCGTAATCCGCCGCTGACCGGCTTCCCTGTTGGAGACCAAGGAGACGGTCAGCGAGGATGCTATCACGCCGGGAATGATCGAACACCTCGAGAAAGCTCTGCACGAACTGGCTGTAGGAGAGGTTTGCGTAACTGGGCTTCGCCATGACGGCGTAAGCCCAAGTTAGCGCTTGCCCCTCCAGGAGATTGCCTATATAGCCAATTCGACTGTGGTCCGAGGGAAAATCCCCGGGAACGCGCAGGAACACCGACTCGCACTGCATGATGAACCCCCGCACTCCGCCGAGCTTACCGCTGAAGCGGGCGGGGGTTGGGATTGGCGTGAGTCGGGTTGGCGTTCCCGCAGCAGACTGGCCGGCCACAGGAGCGGCAGGAGCTACTCCTCCCTGACGAGCCGGGGAGAACACCTGCTGGGGGTCCAAGCGGTCTTACCGGTGAGTGATGTTAGTCAATTGATTTAAAAATCACCTGCTGTTGGTGGGCTATTAAATCCACCCGAGCCTCAAGGGTGGAAAGACGGCGTGCAAGCCCGCTGTCTGCTGAGCCGCTCTGCTGGAGCCGTACTGACATAATGTCCGGCTCAGGAAACACGCACGCAGGCTCAGGGTAGATTTAACAGCTTTATTCAACAAGCAGGCGTGTATGGATGGATGTGTGAGATATGAATATGTGATGAGGGTGAACGCCGATGCACAGGAAGCAGAGCGGTGCGCCGTACAGCCGGGCAACCCTATGGAGAGAACAGAGGACAGGGGTAAAGGGCACCACACCTAGACAGGAGTAATGAGCAGAGTGCTGCTTACTTGTAGGAGACAGGTGGCTGGCGTTGGCCAAGGGAGAAGCCCGGGAGACAGCATCCTGCAGAGCCTCTGACGGCGGTGAGGGTTGGATGGCGATGACGGGGTATTCGCCACCAAGGGATCCACCTGTGCACAGGGGAGAAGACTTGCAAAAGGTAAGGGATAAGATGCTTACGTAGAAGCGTGGCTTAGCTGTCGTTGAGTGACGATCCAGCTGCGAAGATGTGCCAATGTGAACAGACGGCTCCAGACCGCTGCACTGGGCTGAGTGGGCTAAATAGCCCGCGGCTGACGAGGCGCAGGTGTGCGCGCAGCTGAGGCAGATGATGAGCGGCGAGTCATGACAAAAAGTCTAAATATAGAATGGTAGCAAAACTGTTTAGCATCTTAAGTCAAAGGTATGTATTAAAAGAAGTAAAAAAAAACCAAAACAAACACCTAAAGGAGTAGTAGTATAGGTCTTCAGATTTACAGTATGAATGATTCACATGCTTACTTTAGAGTGGTACTACACTGAAATTAAAAGTTTAATTAAAAGATGCTAACATTAACTACTAGCATCTTGCAGGGCCAGCCAGCCCTTGCCATTTTGACGCCCTAGACAAAATTAGAATATCCCCCCCGTGCGCATGCACGCAGACACACACACACACACACACACACATACACATACATTATACCCTTTCAAGCCCTGAAGTCCCCAATACCAGCAACAGACAAGGGAACTCTTGTGACTGCTCATAAAAAAAAAAAACAAACCCTCACCTTACTTCAGTTCAGCCGACATTTGAATAGGAACCAGATAAATGGGCAGAGACAAAGAATGGTAAATGAATCAGAAAACTGTCTGTCATTATTCTGACAGATTATATTCATTTCAACGCTGCAACAGACACATGTGTGTGCCACAGATATCACAGCGGCTAGCCTCAGCCAAAGTTCAGAGCCTCCTGCATCTCTTACTGTCCCCCGGCTGCTGTGGAGCAGATACAAGCCTATCCTGTTCCAACAAGGGGAAATCTCTGTTTAGTTCTACTCTGTACTCGTTCATGCATCCCAGTTCACCTCGCATTAATTTATCCTCTGCTAATCTTTTTCGTGACAGCCTCTTCCAAAATTGAACGTACCCCACCTTCTGTAGTGCTCGAAATGAAACACAACACACAAAACCCACGTCCTGACCAAATAAAACTACAAGCCTGCATGCACACAAACACACACACAAGAGCGAAAACAGCTGCTACAATAAATTTTGTCCTACCTTTGCTTTTTTTGTTATCATAAATCTTATTTGAAAGGCAACACACAGGACCGTAATTGAAGCTATTTGTAGCCAGAGATTGAATCCACAGGATCAGCCAATCAGAGGTGGAATGACCGCTGACAGAACTCACGCTGGTTCTGCTGTTAAAGCAGAGTTTGGCACAGTGGTCATCTGGTGGGTGGAGGATAAGCAAAGCTGGACTCTCTGTCTTTAGTCAGGCTGCATATTTATTTAATTTTACAAATCTCAACAAGTTCCTGGGTGGAGCCGTCACCAAACTGCAAACTTGCCACACTGTCACTGCCAAAGTGTTTCAAAGTTGGTCAGCCCTCAAAGGCCTCCTACTGGCCTGGGGCTGTAAGCATTTGTTTACCTTGTCTGCTGGCACAGTGCCTCTGACTATAAGAAATTTTATTAATGAAAATTTTTTTTTGGTTTGTCAAATCTCAGATTCAGGAGGAGCAATCTGGTTTTCGTTCTGGCCATGGCACATCGGACCAACTCTTTACCCTCTCGAGCATTCTCGAGGATTTGTGGGAGTTTGCCCAACCAGTTTGCATGTGTTTCGTGGACTTGGAGAAGGCATTCTACCATGTCCCTCATGGTTTTTTGTGGGGGGTGCTTTGGGGGTATGGGGTATTGGGCTTGTTGTTACGAACTATCTGGTCTCTATACGACTGTTGTGAGAGTTTGGTTCGGTTCGTATTGCCAACACTCAGTCGGAGTCATTCCCAGTGAGAGTTGGACTCCGCCAGGGCTGCCTTTTGTCACCGATCCTGTTCATAATTTTTATGGACAGGATTTCTAGGCGCAGCCCAGGATTAGAGGATGTCATGCTTGGTGACCACAGGATCTCATCTCTGTTATTTGCAGATAATGTTGTCCTGTTGGCTTCATCCAGCAATGACCTACAGGTCTTACTGGGACGGTTTGCCGCTGAGTGTGAAGCGGCTGGGATGAGAATCAGCACCTCCAAGTCCGAGTCCATGGTGCTCAGCTGGAAAAAGGTGGATTAATAATAATAATAATAATAATAATAATAATAATAATAATAATAATAATAATGCATCAGATTTATATAGTGCTTTATCATAGACACTCAATGACACTTTACAAATAGATACATTATTCATTCACTCCAGACAGACAATGGTAGTGGCAAGCTACTACTGTAGCCACAGCTGCCCTGGGGCAGGCTGACGGAAACGTGGCTGCCAATCCGCGCCAACAGCCTCTCCGGCCACCACCGAACATTGATACACATTCAAACCCAGTGTTTTGGACAGTGGAGGCAAGGTGGGTAAAGTGTCTTGCCTTGTCTTGCTAGTGTCTTGTCCTCTCTTGGTTGGAGACAAGCTCCTGCCCCAAGTGGAGGAGTTTAAGTATCTCGGGGTCTTATTACAAGTGAGGGGAGAATGGAGCGAGAGATTGACGGATCAGAGCAGCGTCTGGAGTGATGCAGACGTTGTACCAGTCTGTTATGGTGAAGAGGGAGCTAAGCTCTAAGGTAAAGCTGTTGATTTACCGGTCAATCTACGTCCCTGCCCTCAACTATTGTCATGAGCTTTGGGCAATGACCAAAAGAATGAGACTGCGGATACAAGTGGCTGAAATGAGCTTTCTTCATAGGATTGCTGGACTCACCTTTAGAGATAGGGTGAGGAGCTCAGTCATCCGGGAGAGGCTAAGAGTAGAACCACTGCTCCTTCACATTGAAAGGAGCCAGTTGAGGTGGTTTGGGCATCTGATCAGGATGCTTCCTGGATGCCTCCCGCTTGAGGTGTTTTGGGCACGTCCCATTGGGAGGAGACCCCGGAGCAGGCCCATGACTCGCTGAAGAGACTACATCTCCCAGCTGGTCTGGGAACATCTTGGTATCCTCTCTGAAGAGCTGGAGCAGGTGGCTGGGGAGAGGGAAGTCTGGGCTTCTCTGCTTGAACTGCTGCCTCTGTGACCCGGACCTCCGGAAAAGCAATAAAAGATGGATGGATGGAGAAAAAAAAATTAATAATTAAAAAATTGATTACTTGCAGCTGTGCCCCCTCCAGCAGGTGGTGTCCTAGGCAATCATCTATATGGCTTCTGCCTTGGGCCGGCCCTGGCATCTTGGCTCAATAGTATATACAGTATAAAGAAGTAACTAAAAATTAACCTAACAAAGAAGTACTATAAGTCTTGGCTTAGAGTCAGAGCTTAGAGTGCTTCAGTTTGAGTCAAATGGTTAGTTTACAGTGGTACTACACTGAAATTAAAACATTTACGGCTGGGCAATTTGACCTTAGAGCAGCATCACAGTTATTTGAAGCTTTCAATTCTTTTTTTTTTCCTCTCTCCTTTCTTCTCCCTTATCTCAAAAAGGCTCTTAATTAAGTCACGGGATAGTGGCATCAATGAGTATATCACTGCAGTGATTTGGCCATAAATGAACATAATATAATAAGAAGAGGCCCATAGTCACCCCACACACATACAACCAAACTAAACATTGTCCAGTGCAGAAATCAGTGTCCACACTTACCTCTTGGTCCCTGCAACCACGGCCAGCCAGCTGTCAGCTGCTCCGGGGAAGCCATCCACACAGCCATGACCATGCCATCATCTCACAGAAACTACAAATGTTCGATCAGGTTCTTAAATACAGGCTTAGTTCATCCACCCCCACTGCAAAACGGTTAATAACATGGACAGCAGTCAGAGGCCAACAGGACTTAGCTTCAGGACACTGAAGCCAACCTCCGCAGACTCCGCTCACATCCTCCGGGCATCCCCAGATGAAACTAAGAGTCAGTCATCCCATACTACGTAGACCAGGGGTGTCCAGTCATGCGCCATGGAGGGCCAAGACCCTCCAGGCTTTACCTCCAACCAGTGCCTTCAACAGCAGATTCCACTGAATTTCTTCCCACTGATTGATTACTTGTAATTCCTAGAATCTCCAAAAGTACAATGGGAGGCAGAGCCTTCAGTTATCAAGCTCCTCTCCTGTGGAACCAGCTGCCAATCTGGATTCGGGAGTCAGACTCGATCTCTGTTTTTAAGAATAGGGATAAAACCTACCTTTTTGATATAGCCTACAATTAGGGAGGGATCATGTGTTTCTGAACCCTCCCTTAGTTATGCTGCTAATAGGTTTAGTCAGCCGGGGGACCTCCAGTAATGCACTGGGCCTCACTCCTTTCCTCACTCTCAATGAAATATTTTTTTTTGCTGGTCATTAACATTTGTTTGTTCTCTCCCATAGATTGAGTCCCCATCGTGCTGTTTGCTCTCTATATGTCTGTTCTTTTCATCTTCTCTATCCCCTCACCCCCCAGCCAGTCGCAGCAGATGACTGCCCCTCCCTGAGCCTGGTTCTGCTGGAGGTTTCTTCCTGTTAAAAGGGAGTTTTTCCTCTCCACCGTCACCAAGTGCTTGCTCACAGGGGATCACCTGATTGCTGGGGTCTTTCTGCAACTGTGGGGGTTCCCCCTACAGTTGAGATGAGAGATGAGATTCAACTTTATTGTCATTACACATGTATACAAGGTAACGAAACATGACTTGGCATTTGGGCACGCTCTGCAGAGCGCATCCAAGGCCGGGGCAGCCGCTAGGCGCCAGTTGATAGTGCTATGAGATGACTGTTGTTGTGAAATGGCGCTATATAAATAAAGTTGAATTGAATTGAATTGAATTGATTGCTGATAAGTGAAAACACCTGCTGAAGAGACTGGGTAGAGGAGAAAACCTGCAGGGTCTTGGTCCTCCATGGTACATGATTGGACACCCCTGATGTAGACAGGCACTGCATTTTTGGTACAAGCCATTTTAATTTGTCCGCCGTGCTTTGCAGCTTCTGAATGAATGTGTTGCTATTGCTACTGGGTCACGAAGTCACATGACCGTCCATGCGACACATCTTAAAGGGGCAATACATGAAAGCTCATTTTGTTGGTTCTATGTCCCAGTGGTCAGTTTCGGTTTTCATTTGGTTATTTTCATTTGGGCCAGCCCTGCTAACATTAATGGGTAGCATCTCAACTATAGGTAGTGTACAAAGAAGTAACTAAAAAAATCACTTGAAGGGCAAATAGTACAGGTCTTCAAAGCTGAGAATGCTTCACTTTATGGTTAGTTTAGAGCAGGGATGGGCAACTGGCGGCCCGCAGGCCGCATGCAGCCCACCCCCTCATCCACTGCAGCCCGCCAGTCCATTTCCAAAAATCAATTATTTATTTTATTTATTTATTTTTTATTTATATCACTTTTGGAACCTCATTCTTAAATGCAATTTAAGTCCTCCAGCAGAGTGAGCTCTAATCAAAACCTAAGTGCTGCTCTCTGCAAGTGATAGAGCAAGAGTCAGGGAGCCACTAGCGGGAGCAGTAGTGACAGTGTGCACTGGAGTGTTGTCAGGTATGTTTTGCATGCTAAGACCACATTAACTCTTTAACTGCCCACATAGCATGGATGGGTCACACGCCCCCAGTGGCACAGCGCAGCAACTGCACCTGTCAACTTATTGACGTCCCCCGGCTATACTGAGAATTTGTACTGATGTGTATTGATCTGACAGTTCAGAAGGTGGTAGACAGGTGCCGGAGGAATTTTTTTTTTTTTTTTGATTTTGTATACTTTATTGATCCCCAGAGGGGAAACTGAGGGCATCCACCTGGATGGATGAAGCAGCCACGGTACGGCGCTATCCCTTAGCCATTCACACACACATTTACACCTAGTGTGGAGGATGTGCGGAAGGATGAGACTGAGTTTATTCCTCAGGTTCAGCTTTATTCACAAACACATACTCCAACAATTTCAAAGCAGAAAAAAAGGATGAATTATCTCACATCTGTCTTTTATACCCCGGACATCAAAACCGCAGTCACATGGTGTTTAATCAAACATACAGTCACATGGTACTTAGTCCCAGTCACAATGTAACTCCTCTGAACTTCACACCATTGTCCCTTAGTCTCCGGTGGTCCGGAAATCTCTCCAGGTCATCTCCTTGAAACAAAGGCCAAACCTCACACTTTCCCGTTACCTCCCGAAGGCTCTCTCGGAGGCTCAGTCCTTTTGTTCCTTGAGACGTGCAGCACACAATGCAATCAACACACAGCAATATATTTGTGGAGGATATGTAACCAACATATGTTGCCCACACTAGGGCCACTTTAGAGTCTCCAATTAACCTAACCTGCATGTTTTTGGCATGTGGGAGGAAATCGGAGAAATCCCGGAGTAAACCCACGCAGATACGGGGAGAACATGCAAACTCCACACAGATCAATATTGGTCAGGGCCTGGGATCGAACCAGGGATCCCATGGCCAAGGGTGAGTTGCTATGCTGCCGCAGTGCTACCCACTGCGCCACCGCACCGCCCAAATCATGGCTGACATGGAATACAGCAAAGAAAAAGAAATCTTCATTATTCTTCTCCTTTTATTCGCTTTGAGCTGACAACACCACTGTGGATGCCGCCATGTTTGGTCATGGCCGCCACGATTCTGACTGAAACTGCATGATACGGGAAAAATAGCCACGTAATACAAACAAAATTCACGTGGGATAATCGTAAGAGTTTGTAGATGTGGAAGCGGGTGTAAATGACCAAGCAAACGCAAAACATCGACCACGATGGACGAAAATGATCCGGTCACGTGGGCGAGGGAGCCCCCCCCCCCCCACAACTGGAAAGAGAGGAATATATGTTGTTTTTTTTTTTACATTTTATTGATTTTGTGGTTCATATACTTTGAAGATTAGATAAAAAACATATCCCTGTAGACAAAATGGCATAAAAAAAAATTGGACCATTCTTTGTGTAAATGTGTCCAAAGTCCACTTTTTACTGAGTTATGTAATTTATATAGCTGCCGTGACATTATGCAAATTAGATACATACATTTATTCCTATCTGAAACTTTGGATCATATTCTACATCTTTCTAATTGACAGTAAGCCATTATCTCTTGTAACTTTCAAGTTATAGCCTTGGAAATCTGAACTGTTTTATTAACAAAATTTTTTTACCACTCTTGACCACTAGGGGCCTTGACCACCCTTTAACCGTTCCTGTCGCCATACGGTGACTGGAGCAGTTAAGGAGTTAATAGGCTGTAAATATCATGAACATGGGTTTGATGGTCTCAAACCCAGTTCTATGACACTGTGGCCTTGTTGCCTCTTCTTTTTCTCAGCCGCTCTCAGGGAGGCTCTTGGGTCCATTCAGCTCCCTGACAGCTCAGCCACGCCTCCTTCTCCCATCAGTGTCATCAGCTGTGTCTTATTATTGGGTTTCCCTTACTCACACACTTATACACACTTACTCTCATTCTCACTCTCATGCACACCTTGCATATATATATATATACAGTATATACTGTATATATATATACACACACATTCATCTCCATGCTCAGATCCTCCTGCATTCACTCACACACTGATACTCCCCTTCTTCCTCACTATGTCTACACGCACAGGTGTTTCCACTCAGTCCTGGCCACTCACTCCCACTTTCTCTCTCATTACTCACATGGGCGATCTCTTTCCTAATTAGGCCTGGCACTATTTCAGCCCTTCGTCTGTTGGAAGAGATTGTCAGATCATTGTGCAGTCCTACACTGTTGTAGGATTATTTGCAACTGGTTATTCTCCACTACCTTCATTGTATGTTCAGCCTGACTATTTAGTCTTTTTCTAACACTACCTGATGTCAGCTCGTTACCTGGTGTTAGTGGCTGTTTCTGTTCGCCAACGCATCAGACAGCACGGACTGCTCCAGCCCGTAAGTTTATTTGCCTTTCTCCCCATGCCGTTCAGCTTTCCTGTGGCACTAAGCATTCTCTCCCTTGGTCTGTTGAGTGTCCTAGAGGCGTCCCTGTTCTCCTGGTGCCCTCCATGACTGTTTGCTCATTCTACTGTTACTCATCGTAATTATTTGCTGGACTGAATCTTTTTTTTTTGTTCAATAAATTGCACACAACGTACTCTGCATGTGGGTTTTCTTCTCCTCTCCTTTGTGCACTGCGTAACGGTGCACGGGGATGTAACAGTAAATAGCACTAAATGTACAAAGTAGACTGCTTTTAAACAAGAATAAATTGTACAGCTGAGGAGCTGTAGCATTTATTTTTGTTTGGCAGGTGAAGCCCATGTCAGTAATAAAAGTTCAGAGACTAGTCATTGTAATCTGCTGATTTTTTTTTATTTTTTTCATTTATAACAGTGGCTCTTAAACTTTTTTTTTTAATTCCTCATTTTGGAGAGCCAGACATTACCAAGCCCTCACAGTGAGTTCTCTGCCCCTCCACACCCACAATGAATCTATGAGCAAACAAAGCCTCGTCATATTTCCTTTTCTTCTTGGCTTCTATTGTTAATTATCGTCCGGAATTTCTCTTTGCTCATCATTTTGATGGAGAGAGTTTTAAAAATTAGGTCATGATATAATTTTATCCACCATCCATCCATCTTCTACTGTAGGGCTATTCAATGGAAATTCAATTACAAAATTAGTTGGGCCACAATTTGAAATCAAAATATGTAGCTGGGCCGCACATGTTCAGCCATCTGTTGAATATGACAAATTTCAAACCATCACATATCAATATGATGAAAAGCATGCACTTTTTATTCATTGTTTTGGTTTTAAATGTGCAATTGGCACATGACAAAGGCACATCAAAAGTGTATAAAAACACAGTAACAGTGCTGGGGTTGAGCAGAACTTAAAGTAATAAAAATATTTTTTCTCTTGAACAACAATTAAATAGAATGAAAAAAATAAAATTCTGTCACCATTTTGGTCACATCTTACTCAGGCATATCTCAAAGTGCATAAAAACTCTGACATAATTCTCAGCCCAGGAAACACGCACGCAGGCTCAGGTAAGATTTGATAGCTTTATTCAACAGCAAAGGGATGTCTGGGTGCGTGTATGAGATATGTATGTGGATTATGGGTGGACGATGAGAGTCGGGGACAGAGCAGCACGCCGTGCGGCCAGGCAACCCTATGGGAGGAACAGAGACAGGGAAATTAGCTGGGCTTAACCACACGGGGAAGTAATGCAGAGTGATGCTTACTTGCAGAAGGGAAGGTGGCTGGCGTTGGCTAGGATCTTCGGCCTGGGAGACAGCGCCCTGCTGCGCACACGACGAGGCGTGGAGATGCGGGAGAAGGAGATGGCGAAGATGGGAGAATCCGCCGCCAGGGAATCCACCTGTGCACAGGGGAAGACTGATAGACAGGTAAGTGGCAAACAGCTTACGTGTCGTAGCGATGAGTGGCAGGATGGGAAGAGACGTGACATAACGCACGGCTCAGGAGACACACACGCAGGCTCAGGGTAGATTTAATAGCTTTATTGAACAACAAGAGTGCGTGGCTGCGTGTCTGTGGGATAAGAATGTATTGGTGGTGGGCGTCTGCGTCAGGCACAGGGGCAGGAAGCCGTTCAGCCGGACAACCCTAAGGGAGGAAGCAGAGGGAGAAGGGTAACGGGCACCACACCAATACAGAAGACTAAGACAGTTTGCTGGCTTACTTGGTTTGGGCTGGTGGCTGGCGTTAACAAGGGCGTAGCCCGGGAGACAGCAACCTGGAGCGCCTGCAGCAGCAGCGAGGAGGCAGCGGCGAGGAGACGAGGTCCGCCGCCGGGGAATCCACCTGCGCACAGGGGAGAAGACTGGGAGAAAAAGAGGTGAGGGAAGCTTACTCAGATTTCCTTGCTTGGAGAAGGGGGTTCCTTGCAGCAAGAGATGCCAATGAGAACAGACGGCTTCAGGCCGAAGCCCAGGGCAGAGTGAGTTAAATACCTCGCCGCTGACGAGGCGCAGGTGTGCGCGCAGCTGGCGCCGCTGATGAGCGGCGAGTCATGACAAGACGATCCTGCTGAGGGTTTGAGCGCATAGTAGAACAGACGGCTCCAGACCGATGCTCAGGGCGGAGTGGAATAAATAGCCCATCACTGACGAGACGCAGGTGTGCGCGCAGCTGAGGTGGATGCCTGAGAGCGGCGAGTTGTGACAAACTCATTGTGCGCTGTTAGTAGCGTTAACATTTGTTTCCCTTTTGAAATAAAGTATACTACACATCCTAGTCATAACTGACCTTGGCACATCACAGAGTGCATTTAGCTGAATAAAAAGAAGAACTGTCAAACACTTAAGTGCACAAACCCCCCCAAGACAAGATTGATAACAGTAACAAACATTGCACATCCACTATTGAGGTTTGGTTTGTTTTAAATCACCATGTGTGAGTAGGAACCTCAGGGTACACGCTGAACAGATCACCAGTCCATTGTAAGGCAGATATAACTTTATCAATGATTTTAATTCTAATATGATAAAACACTGAGTAGCTTTTATTTTCATTTGCATTTTCAGTTTTAATTGTGAAACTTTTAACTTTGCAGGAAATAATACCCCACCCCCCACAGTAGGTTTACATGTGAATCTAGCCCTTCAGAAGTGAGGAAAACATTTTGTGGCCCGCACTGCACCAAATTTGCCCATCCCTGGTTTAGAGCATTTTCATGCTAAAAGTAAAATTTAATTTTGAGGTCAATATTTATTTATTTGTTTGTTTATTTATTTATCAGGGACAGTGCAATAAACAGACAAAAAAAATTCTGATGTGTTGCACAAAGAGTGTATAGCATTAAGCTAATTTGCAACTCTTGTCCCTGGATGGGCTTTAGAGAAAAGAAACAGGTAAAAAGAGAGAAAGATGAGGAAAAAACAAAATGAAAACAGTATAAACAATATCCACATACATCAATGCAAACAAAATTATAAATACACAATATAAAAACCTAATTCACATTTGCCTGTTACAGGCCTCCCTCCCTCAGTCACTCACTATAATCAAACACATTCATTCCTTCCCTTCATTCACTCTCACCCTGCAGACAACCATTTCATACATGGGTACATACTTGTTTATTTTTCAGCCAGTTTTTAACCTTTGTAGTAAATGTTTTAAAATCTGTTATTATTTTGATTTCATTTGGCATTGTATTCCAAATATAACTACCCTTTATAGAGAAAGCTGTTTGTCCAAATGTGGTTCTGCGGTGGGATATTTTACAGTTGTTGTTAACCGAGCTCCTGGTGGCTCTGCTGCTGTCCTGTCTTTGGATGAATCCAACAAGTGAGCAGTCCATCCAGTTGATGCTGAGATTTTTTTTAAATGAAAACTAAAACAGTCCAATTTATACACTTGACTGATGGATTTTTATCAATAGCACCATGTCACTGCCTTGGTTCTCACTGTGTTGCTCTCTGTTAGAATGCTGATGTCCTGTCTTAATCTGTATGTGTGGAATCATCATAAATGTCTGGACCACCTCTCTCTCTCTTTCTCTCTCTTTGTCTGTTGGAGCAGGGTCACTGTGCCAGGAATTAGACAGAGGGTCGGGGGTATCCGTACCCTCCCTATGCCTCCCCCATTTCCATTTCTAATCACCATTTCTCTTCCTGCATGTCTGTCTCTCGCTAACCTCTACCTCCCTTTGCTCTACTCATATAATTTGGAGATGGAGGAGTGAAGAGGGAGGAGGAAGCAGAGGGTCACGGCCTCAGTGGTACAATCACTTGGCCAGAGAGTAGTTGTGCATGTGTGTTAATGCTTCATGTGTGGGCGTGTTTGTGCACTATATCACCTCTTCGACTTTCGTGTGTCGAAGAAAATTTTATGAATTTTGCAGATTTCTGTGTGTAACTATATTGGTGTGTTTTCATGTGGAGACAGAAAAAAAAAAGAAAAAGAGTGTGGGCGTAGAAGAAGCAAAGGTCAAGGATTGAGAGGTTCACTTGGCCGAGGCTCATTCCCTCCAAACCCCCCACCAGCCAAATATGCTGCGGTTAACAAAGTAAGACTGTCTGTCTAAACACTATCTCCTAAACAACTGCAATAGTAACCCTGATTTATAAATATACAGAATATCATGTTTTACAAGTTCACAAGTGCACAAGGAAGAGGAAACTGAGAGGAAATGCGCACGAATATTAGCTTAAGAATCCCAGAAGAAATCTCTATTTTTCATTTCACCAAAAACAATTCATCAGATGTTCTGAAGAAATAAGAATGCATAACTCTGAGGTTTGGGTTGAGTGGAGGGAAGCACTTTGTGCCCACTAATAACTGTCCATCAATCTTTTTGTCATGATATAATATAGCCTGTCACTCCCTCTTGTTAAGAAAACATTAACATTTTGTGTTGTAATATTACCAGGCTGCTTCAGCCATGAGCCTTTACCGCGCTATGGCTTTAGAAGTCTTAACTGACAGGGGCGATAGGCCAAACTAAACGAGTTATGCCCTTAGTTTACTGAATGTGACTACCCCAGGAGGGTTTTCATAAAGTGGAGAGCTGTACTTATGTTGGACTGTTCTATTGTTATGACATTTTTGACCCTGTTCCTGATTAGTCTCTTAAGGGTTTGAAATTGTTCTTTTTCTGCAGAACGCCTCAGAAAACATTGGCCTTTGGCCCAGAAAACCATGATACTGGATGCTAGGCTCAGAGGATGATGCTTCAACCACATCCTGTCAACAAACAAAACAACTCGGGTTAAGGTTAGGGGATTCTTGCAGCATATACTTAGTATAGCTTACATATTTCAACTTCTCTATGCAAGAGGTCAAGAGGACTTTGGTCTGCGGCTGCATGCACCAACTCAGATTTTCTGAGCAGGAGCGTGACTGGCTGTCACTCACAGTAATGTGTTCGATGAAGTAAACATGACTGGATACATGACAGTTGAGTCATCAGAGAAAACGCTGGTGAAACAAAAATTATAAATAAAATCTATATCAGGTTTTTTGTCTGATGATTAATGAGACATAAAACCATAAATTTTCACTTTTTTTTGAGTTTCCAGCTATTGTTTTCAAAGCGGATTCATCCAGAGGAGGTTAGAAAGTAATATAATTTTAAAAACAGACCCAAATGCCTTTTTGCTCTTGGGTTGTCTTCACTTCACAGTTTCACTTGAGAAATAGAAATTTACAGTAAGATTTATAAGCTTGTTGTCTGGGCTGTAGCTGTTGAGGGATTTAGTTTTCTTTTCTTGCTAACATTCTTCCTCCCTGGAGTTAAAACTGAAACCACAAAACTTTAAGAGGTCTGTTTCGCTGTTCTGTTTAGTTCCCAGAGTTAATAATTCCTAACAGAGCAAGTGAGATCTCAGTCCATTTTCATTCCAACAGACAACAATAATAACCAATACCAAACTTGTGTATGTGTGTGGTTATGTTTGACACTGAGCAGGGAAGTTGAATTTAAAGTTAAAGTTTAAAGTTAAATTTAGCCTAGTTTAATAGGAAAAAAAACAGATTAGTAATATAAAGACAGAAGCTGAGATAAAACAAACAGCTTACTGACATTTGCTGCACCTTCCACTGTTATGCTATGTTGGGTGTATCACTATGATCAAGATTTTAATAATAATAATAATAATGCATCCGATTTATATAGCACTTTTCATGGACACTCATAGACACTTTATAATGGTTACATTATTCATTCACTTCACAGACAATGGTAGTGATAAGCTACTACTGTAGTCACAGCTGCTCTAGGGCAGACTGATGGAAACATGGCTGCCAATCCACGCCAACGACCTCTCCGACCACTACCGAACATTTATATACATTCATACTGTCATGGGAAAGAGATGAACCCACACGCTGGAGAATATTTGCAACATTTACTCTGACAAGCAGCAAAAGTCCAAAAATAATGCAAAACACAAGGAGCAAAAGCTAGATTAACTTACAATGGATGCGCTCCTGAGCCGTGAGCTCAGGAGGAGACGAGATTACAGGATAATAGGGTGGATGTCCCGAGGAGCACTCAAAGAAAGGCCATACATTAACACACACGATGTAGTGGCAACGAAAATGTGAACTGACAGAGCTTAAATAGTAAGTGAGGTGATAACCTGACAAGTGATCCCAGGTGCGGGTCAGCCCGAGCAGGAGAAGAGGGCAATAATTAATGATTGGAACCAGCTGACAGTAATCAGAAGTGAGGGAGGAGCGGCTGTCAGCCTGGCAGGTGGCGCCAATGCAAACCCAGAGACGTCACCTCCCAGCTGTCAGCTCATAGAATAAATATAAACAGAACCAAATACAGACTAGAGAATTATTACAGGTGAAGCAGGAAAATAAATCATCAGACCTCAGTACACACAAGGAGAAAATACAGAAAACTGACAACAATAATAATGACAGATCTACATAACAGAAATAACTTGAGTCTGCGCACAGAGGGGAAAATAGGAGCGCAGACTCATAACACACCCAGTGTCGTGGACACTGGAGACAAGGTGGCTGAAGTGTCTTGCCCAGGGACCCAATGGCAGGATGGCTGTGGCTGGGGCAGGATGGCTAGAATTCAATATTCTTTAATGTATATAAGAGTTAAATAACAAGTCAGTCATACTAGTTTTGTAAAGAATAATTGGAACCCTGCAGTCAATTGGTTTAGTCAGCCAAATGGAGCATACAGTACACATAGGGAAAGACTAATAGCAATGTTGAGCCCAGAAACATGGATTGACAGCTGTTACTAACTAGACTAATTTGAAGCAATGACAGGCAAAAAAAAGTTGACAGTCCTATTGGAGAGACTGTCATGGTCTATGTTTGCTCTGTCTCCCTGCCTCTCATTAGACTCATTCCCTGCATTGTCAAAGACAAATATGCTCTGCCTCTGATTAACTCTGGTTTTGTCCAACTCCAGAGTTCCACCATCTACTCCAAACTGGACCTCAGAAATGCGTACCATCTGGTCCGAATCTGGGAGGGAGATGAGTGGAAAACAGCATTCCATACCCTAATGACCTCTTCGAGTACCTGGCCATGTCCTTTGGCCTCACCAATGCCCCAGCAGTATTCCAACGCTTAATTAATGATGTCCTGTAGGATTTTGTGGGTGCGTTTGTGTTTGTTTATCTGGATGACATCCTTATTTTCTCTCGTTCCCTGGCAGAACACAAGGTCCATGTGCTGAGGGTACTCCAACAGCTTCTGGAGAACCAGCTGTTTATGAAGGCAGAAAAACGTGAGTTCCAGACCACCACCACCACCTCTTTTCTGGGGTTCATTATTTCTGAGGGCCAGATCAAACCAGACCCCCAAAAAGTGTAGGTAGTTACTGATTGGCCCATACCCACCTGCAGAAAGAGCCTCCAACAGTTCTTAGGATTTTCTAATTTCTACCAGATGTTTGTCAGAAATTACAATTCAATTCAATTCAACTTTATTTACATAGCGCCATATCACAACAATAGTCATCTCATAGCACTTTCAAATGTGGGGGAAACCCTCACAATTGCAGAAAGACCCCAGCAATCAGGCGATCCCCTGTGAGCAAGCACTTGGTGACGGCGGAGAGGAAAAACTCCATTTTATCAGGAAGAAACCTCTAGCAGAACCAGGCTCAGGGAGGGGCAGTCATCTGCTGCGACTGGCTGGGGGGGTGAGGGGATAGAGAAGAAGAAAAGAACAGACATGTAGAGCACAAACATTAACGGAGAGAAGCAGAGTACATTATTGGAGGTCACCCGACAGTCTAAATCTATTAACAGCAAAACAAAGGGAGGGTTAAGAGACACAAGATCCCTCCCTAATCATAGGCCATATTGAAGAGGAAGGTTTTTACCCTATTCTTTAAAACAGAGATCGAGTCTGACTCCCAAACCTAGATTGGTAACTGGTTCCACAGAAAAGGAGCTTGATAGCAGAAGGCTCTGCCTCCCATTGTACTTTTGGAGATTCTAGGTATTACAAGTAATCCAGCATTTTGGGAGCGTAGTGCTCTGTTAGGATGATAGGGAAATATCAGATCTTTTATATAAAAGGGGGCCTGATTATTAAGAGCTTTGTAAGTGAGAGGAAGGATTTTAAACTTAATTCTAAACTCTATGGGAAGCCAATGAAGGGAGGCCAGAACCAGAGAGATGTGATCTCTCTTTCTAGTACCTGTTAGAACTCTTGCAGCAGCATTTTGGATCAACTGAAGACTTTTTAAAGATTTTTTATTTTGTATTTTACAGAACTGTAGCCTCCCCACTTACCTGAATGATATCTACAAAGTTACCCTTCATTTACTCAGATGAAGCCAACGCAGCATTCTCCACCCTCAAGGGCAAATTCACAGACGCCCCCATTCTTAGGCTGCGTGTCCGCCAAATGCGTTTTTTGTCACCTGACCACCCTGAATGGTTTTTTTTTCACCATTTGTGCGTGGCGCTCTGGAAAAAAAAAAGCCTGTGCCCTGTATCCCAGCAACAGCTTGTCACTCACAGCTCAGCACTTCCGCTTTTCCTATGCTCAGACTTTCTACAGAATTTTTAATAGCAGTCTCTACAAAACAATTCACAGGAAACATATTCCAGCAGCTCTGGATGTAAAATATGATGACACAGAAAACAGGATCTGAGTAGAGACTGTATTGGCGTCCTATGTCCCGCCCTTCCTTAATTTTGATTGGCTGCTTAGAAAGGCCTGACATTGACAAGCTCAGTTGCAGTCTGAAAAGTTTAACTTTTTTCAACTCTGAGCACTCTGAGCACCACGACAAAAAGTGGCCACTGCGGAGAGCGTTTCAGCACCGAGAGCGTTTCAGCACCGAGGGCGCTCAGCGCTGTAGACACTGAACTACATAAAGAATGAATAGAAAACAGTTGCTCAGAGCGTAAAAAAAAACATTTGGTAGGCATGCAGCCTTACTCAGCCCAACCCGGAACGACAGTTCATTGTGGAGGTGGATGCCTCGGACATTGGGGTAGGGGTGGTCCTCTCACAGTGCTCAGCCACTGAATAAGATCCACTCTTGTGCTTTTTCTCTCGGCGATTATCTTCCACCGAGAGAAATTACAACATCGGTGACCGAGAATTGCTGGCGGTTAAGCTAGCGCTGGAAGAGTGGTGCCACTGGCTGGAAGGTTCTGCTCAGCCGTTCCTGGTGTGGGCTGATCACAGGAACCTGGAATACATCAGGACGGCCAAACAACTCAATTCACGCCAGGCCAGGTAGGCACTATTCTTTGACCATTTCCGCTTCACCATAACCTATAGATCCGGCTCCAAGAATACCAAGCCCGACACCCTCTCCAGACAGTTCACTCCCGACACTACTCCACCCAGGGAGTAGACGATCATTCCCACCTCTGTCGTCGCTGGAGTCCTCTCTTGGGACATTGTGCCTAAGGTGGAAGGGGCTCAGGTCACTGATCTGGACCCATGGGGGTGGGCCATCGGATCTCCTGTTTTTGCTTGCTGTTGTTAAGGAGGAGGTCATTCACTGGCTTCATGCAGCTTAATTTTCCTGTCATCTGGGGGTAGCCAGAAGCCTGTCCTCCCTTTGCCACATGTTGTGATGGCTGAGCATTGACCATGATGTTCGTGAATACATCAAGGCGTGCCCACAGTGCTCAGCAGGCAAGTCCCTCACCACCCCTCCCGCCGGGTTGCTTCATCTCCTTCTCATCCCCAGCCGCCCCTGGTCCAACATCGCATTGGATTTTGTCACCGGGCTACCACGTTTCTTGGCTTCACCGTCATCCTGATGATTGTGGACAGGTTCTCCAAGGCAGCACATTCTGTCCCCCTGGGCAAGTTACCATCGGCCTTGGAGACAGCTAACCTGCTCACCAACCACGTCATCAGGCTACATGGTATCCTGAGCAACAATGTTTCGGATCAGGGGACCCATTTCATCTCGCAGGTGTGGAAGGCTTTCTGCAAGTCCATCGGGGCCACGGTCAGTTTGTCCTCCGGGTATTATCCACAATCTAATGGGCAGTGCGAGCGGACTAACTTGGAGCTGGAAGCATTCCTGCAGTGTGTCATTACATCTGACCCTGCGTTGTGCAGCACCTCCCTACCCTGGGCAGAGTATGCCCATAACACTGCCACAGGTGTGTCCCCCTTTGAGGCGTCACTGGGATATAACCCCCCCACCCCCCCGCCCATCATGGAGGAAGAGATCGCCATTCCCAGTGTTGCCCACCATATGGTCAGATGTCGTTGCTTTTTGGAAGAGGATCCTTGCCCCCGCATATTCAGTGGGTGACAAGGTATGGGTCTCCACCAAGAACTTTCCCTTGAGATCAGACTCTAAAAAACTGTCTCCTCACTTTGTTGGCCCATTCACCATCTCCACCATTGTCAATTCTGTTTCTGTGCAACTCAGCCTTCCTTCCTCTCTTTGCATCAACCCTGTTTTCCACACCTCTCAGGTCAAGCCAGTATTTGCCAGCTCCCTGTGCCCACCTTCTAAACCCCCGCCACCACCCAAGATGGTTGATGGTGGCCTGGTCTACGCAGTCACCCGCATCGTCAATGCTCGCTGCCGGGGTTGAGGCATCCCGTTTCTGGTGGACTGGAAGGGCTATGGTCCTGAGGAGAGATTGTGGATTCCCAAGTCATTTATTATGGACAATGCTCTCATCAGGACCTTTTATGAACGCCAACCTGACAAGTTTAGGGTGACGCCAGGAGGCATCCGTTGTGGGGGGGGGGGTACTGTCATGTTCTGTGTTTGCGCTGTCTCCCTGCCTCTCTCTCCCTCTCATTAGACTATTCCCTGCAGCCTCATGTATCATCTGTGGTTAATCAGAGGAGGCCTTTAAATAGGATGCTCTCCCTTCACTCTGACTCTGACACTGACCTACGCACAGCCTAAGCTGATCTGAGCTCTGTTTCATTCTGCTTTGTTGTGTTTTGTGATTTTTGCTTGCCCTAGACCCTGAGAGTACCTGTCCATTTGGAATTGCCTGCCTGTCTGAGTTCTTGCCTTATGTGCCTTGACCCCAGCCTGCCTCTGGATACTGGAAATAGCCTCTTGGACTAGATTTGGAAAATCTTGGACTATGCACTTCCCCAATTCCCCATGTAAGTCGACTTACCACCGTTATCTATTCTACTCATCACTCTCACTCCCCAGCACGCAGGCCTTGCCAGCCTGTCCACAGCATCCCCTGGAAACTTCCCCGCAGCACCCCAGCATGCTTCTCCCTGGCAGCCTGCTTCACCAGCGTGGAGGACTTTCATCTGCTCCCAACTGCTCACCCCTGCTGAAGAGTAAGGGGTAGTATGGCGGTAGTAACCCTACCGCCATAGGGTTGCCAGACTCTTGCATCTCCACTTTGCACATTTCCCTGCACAATCCTTGTAATAAAGATAATTGTTCACTTCCATTATTGCTTTCTCCCGAGTTTGCTTTTGGGTCACACACCCCTACCTTAACAAAGATATTAATTTAAGCTTATGTGGCACTAACATTTGCTCACATTTATTTTCATTCAGTGTTTATTGGTTGTCATGTGATATGAGGAGAAATGTTGCATATTGACTGTGAGGATGTCATGAACCAAATGCTGGAGTTTTCCCCCAGACTCGGTCTCACGACTTTTTCTGCCTAATTACTCATCTGTTGCATCTGATGCCTTTTGGGTTTGTGTTTTTGTTTTTCTTGCCATTTTTCTGTTTGTGTTGGTGTCATATTTTTATTCTGTATTTATTTATATTTATTTAGTATGTTATTTTATTCTGTATATCTCTAGTGTTTTCTTTTTACTGTTGACAGCTGTCAGGGACATGAAGCTTGTGTGGGTGGGCCCTGTCAGCCATCAGTTTTGGTTCACCTCCCTCTCACTGCCACAGCTGATCCCAATTATGCATTATCACTCTCTCCTGCCCGTTCAGATACCCACACCTGTTGTTTATCATTTTAATGGGTTTTCATCCATATATAAGGGCCTTATTTCCATTTTGTCTTTGCTGCTGAATTGTTCCTCTTCTCCTCATCTCCACCAGAGCTCCACCTCGCTCTGTTGCGTATTTCTGAAAGTAAGTTTTTCTCACTTGTTATACTTTTTGTTTGGAACGATCTGTTGAACTTTGTGTTAGTTATTTTTTTGTCAATAAATTATCCAAATTCACAGTTGGCGCTTGGGTCTCAATTCTCTGCCCAAAGAGGCAATTCATGACAGAGGAGCCCAGCTGGTGGTGGGTGGCATCACTCACACAGATGAGCTCAGCTGGAGAGTGGCTTTCTTACACCTAGTTCAAGAGGAAGAGCACAGGTTTGTTTTTGTCAACAGTAATGAAAACTTGAACTATTAAACTGTAAGATCTAATGCTGTTAGAGTAGGCTGGCCAGCCAGGTCAAAGATCTCAACAGCACAAGTTTCTGTAAGTTCTTTAAAATATGGAACTACTCCATACATCTGGTGCATTCACAACAAACGTGAAGCGAATTTTTCATGTGGCACAAATACATGTAAAGTTAATGTAAACATGTGAATGTACACAAGTTCATGTTATGTATGGAAAAATACCTTGGGTGAAGGGTGAGGCAAGATGACTGGACGAACACAGCTTTACTGATGTTGAGGAATAGCGGTAACATGGGAGGCATCTGGCAGAGGGCACTGGTCAAAGAGGCCGCAATATGGATGCCCTCTGGTATTTATAGGGCAGTGCAATGACGTGACAGGAAGTGCACGTCGCTACACCACACTTCACAATAAGGTGCCGGAACACAACATCACATTCTCTCCCCCCCCTTTGAAAAGTCCAAAACCACACACACAATTAAGAGCCTCCCCAATTTGGGCCCCAAATCACACACTAACATAACGAAAAACACATTCACACAACATAACCTAAAATAGGGCTGACGGGTGGACTACCGTGCAGTCCGCACGGCGGGATAGATTATTCTGCCACCCAATAAACTAAAAGAAGAGTCCGTACATAAACTAAAATTACACACTGTGCTCCTGAACTAAACAAAATACACAAAATAATCTCATTTTACAACATACATATATTAAAACACCAGAACTATTAACACAATTATTTACAGCACTGTTCCTTGGGCAGGAGGAGTAGAATTGGCGTGGGGGTGCCCAGGGCAGCTTCTCAGCAAGCACGCCCCTGAAAGCAGAAGACCCTCGGGACAATGGCAGATCTTCCGGGCGAAAGTGCCTCTCTTCTTCACCACCGACACCCGCTCTCGTCCAGCCCCGTCACCTGAAGCCTCTTCCCAGACACGCCGAAGCTGATTGGTGTGCCTCACCAAGCCATCGGACAACTTGAAGTATGCTGTGCCTAGCTTAGCCACTATGCGCAGACACCAGTGATATTTAGCTGGCTGTCATCTGACCCATCTTCGCCGTGGACGTTCTTCACCCCGAACCCAAACCAAGTCCATAACCCTCAGTGGGGCTCAGCTCAGCCTGAAATGGTGCTGCTGAGCATGCGGTTCCTCCATGCTCATGGGTCTGGCCCCGACCTCTTCTAAAGCTGTTGCAGCGTTCACCATTGTAGCTGCAGATCCTCCATCCCACTGCAGCCAAGTTCCGGAGCCATCTGGGGCTAGCACATTGGAGTCACTTGCCAGCGCTGGCGCCTCACCACCATGCTTGGTACCCCCCTCTACAGTTTCTCGAACGCCGGCACTAAGACCCTCCTGCGCCGAACCTGAGTGAGGCTGGTCCTGCTTGACCGCCGTGGTGTCCATTAGCACTTCATCCCACACAACATCCTCATCTACCACTGTAACTGGAGGGTTCCACTGGCCACAACCCGACCATTCGTTCCCAGTGTCATCTTTTATGGCAAAACCCAGTCCGTAAAACAAATTACAGCCCATGATGTTATTGCCTCATGCTGTCACGTGGAATGTGAAGTCAACCATCATTGCAGACTTGTACCGAACTGTTAACTCCAAAGTCCCAACCGTGCACAGCCTGCCACCTCCATAACCATACAGCGATGCTGGGTTACCTTTAATCCTGTAGTGGGGGAAAAACTTCTTCACCGTAGCCCAATTCAGCAACGTCCCCTTTTGGTACTGAGACCCCTCTTGGACCCCTCGTTGGTACTGGTGGATACCGTATAGATGGTTGTCGGGGGCGGATGGAGTGATTTCTTCCGTGGACTCTCTGGTTGAGATACATGGCACACTCTAGCATAATGGTTCAAGCGTCCACATCTGCTACAATGCTTTCCCCTAGCCGGGCAGTCCTTTGCCTTATTGCGGTACGTCGCAGATCCACAACCCTTGCAAAGGGGTTTTCCCGGGGCAGACCTTCGGCTGGCAGTGTTGGCTTCTGTATTATTGTCGTCCAAGCTATCCTTGCTATCCGAGTCCGCAACATTTGCCACGACAGGAGGCTTCAATGGCCGCTGTGACTGGTGCCAGTTTAGTTCTGAAGCTAGCTTGTCTGCGGACTCCAGCTGAAGAGCTAGTTAAACAGCTCTGGCTAGTGTTAAGTCATTGGGCGCAGTTAGTAGCCTAGCCCGCAACAGCGCCGCAAGCTGGTCACATACCATTTCATGTTCCAATGGCCCAAAGCGACACTAGCTAGCTAGGTCATTAAGTCGGTTACAAACTGATGAATAGGTTTACCCACTCGCTGATGTCGCTGCCAAAAGCGAATCCTCTGGACAGTCACACTATCCTGGGTATGAAAATGGTTTGCTAGCAGCTCCACAATGCCTTCAAAAGAGTCCGAAGCTCCGAGTGTGCGCAGGACTCGCTGGCCCTCAATACCCATGTTGTGAACAAGTAGTGCACGTGCCTTTAACTTGTCAAGCTTACCTAGGACCAGCGCGGTGATGTACGTTTGGATAGCCTCAAACCACATCGGCCAAAGCACCGGCAGCTTGCCCGGGAGCTTGAGGAAGGGACGAAGTGGTGTGATACACGCCTCCATGAGTTAATCCTCGGTCACCAAATGTTATGTATGGTAAAATACCTTGGGTGAAGGATGAAGCAAGATGACTGGACGAACACAGCTTTATTGATATTGAGGAACACGATAGGCACCTGGCAGAGGGCACCGGTCAAAAAGGCTGCAATATGGATGCCCTCTGGTATTTATAGGGCGGTGCAGTGACGTGACAGGAAGTGCATGTCACTACACCGCACTTCACAATAAGGTGCCAGAACACAATATTACAATTCGTGCATTCATGTGGTCCCGAAAGCTAATCAGCCTTGAGATTCCACCATCACAGGAGTACAAGTATCAACACTAGAGAGCAAACTAAACTCCTCAAAAAAAAAGTTTGGAAATGTTTATTTTAGTCATTGATTTCTCCCTTTTAGTAATATCAACTGGTATTGTATTTTATATTGTTGGAATGCCTAATTAGTCACCTTTACAGTGAGGTACAACTTGTAAAGATCATGCATTTGTGGAATGAGCAACACAGCTAAACGTGTGGGTCGTGCCCCCCAAAAATGTACCAAAGTCCCCTGTCCTATTCTCCTGTTGGTATTCATTCTTGTTTTGAGTTACTTGCTGGACTGGATGATTGCACTGTCCCACAGTAATAAGAAAAAAAAAAAAAGCAACACATAAATTTATTGGTCATGTTTACACTTTATTCATTTTACACTGTCAGAGACCTCAGTAGCTTGTGGATAATCCATAGACAGCCACAACAGCTTGGCACCTCCTCTTCATGCTGGTCACATTTTGCTGTGGGGTGGCATCCCATTCCTCAACCAGGAGCTGTTGCAGGTCAACCATTGTAGTTGCGTTGGTCACTCTAGCACATACAGCACACCCAAGCAGATCCCACAACTGTTCAATTACATCTGTGACTGCCACACACCTAGCAGCACTTGAAGCTCACAACAAGAGTGTCACAGGACTGAGCACAGGTTGTACCGGGCTCAGTCTCTCGATTTATTCATGAATATTTTCTGTATGTTTTCCTAGCTTTGTGGTGTATTTCTGTGTTTTGACTTCTGATGATTTATCGTTCTATTTATTATTTATACTTCAGTATTGTTATGATTATTGTCTGTTTGTGTGGTTTAAGACTGCTTTGTATTTTCCTGTGACAGGGCCATTATTCCTCCTCTCCCAGACATCTCCATCTGGTTATTTGCTCTCTGTCTGCTCTCCCAGTCACCTCAGCTGTGAATAATCTGTAATTAGGTCACCAGTCTGCTCCTGTTCCCCGCACCTGCGGCTCATTGTGGCATCCTATTCCCCACTACTTAAAGATCTATTTGTTCAATTAGTCTTTGCGGCTATATTGGTTATTCTCTGCATTTGCCCTGTACAGTTGGGATTCTCATCTCCTCCTGAGCTAGATGGCTCAGGAGCGCCTCACTTTGTAACTTGTTTTTGCATTATTTCGGACTTTATGTTATTTCTGTTAATAAATGTCACAAACACGATTCAGCGCTTGGGTCTGTCTCTCTGCCCCGTAGGGGTGCGCATGACAAAGAGTGAATATTAACAGGAATGCACGATCCTTACAAGTTGTACCTCATTGTAAAGGTGACTAATCAGGCTTTCCAATGATATAAAATACAATAACAACTGGTATTATTAAAGGGGTGAAATCAATAACTGAAATAATGTTTCATCTTTTTCTGAGGAGTTTAGTTTGAAAATGATACTGCAACTCACCTGCAGAGAGATGGACTGGAGCTCTGCATGTGAAGCAGAGTGTCTGTGGTTTATCCACTCACACCTCCTATGGATGTGCTAATGGTGGCTAGCAGGCTAACAGCATACACAGCCATAATCCAGGTGCAGTTTCTGGAGGAGTCAATGATATTTTCTCAGCTGTGTGACCCAGCAGTTAATGTTGTAAACCTAAACTTGATGCTGTTTTTGAGAATTACTCAGCATGTAACAAAGTAGCTGTAGAAGTTAAGGCAATTCCACCCCTTTGCAACTCACTAGGATACAAATTTGCATTTGTTTGCCTGTTTACATTTAGTTAATGTCATCGCACTGCGTGAATAATTCAAGCTTCCGTGTTAGGTCTGAACATACCTTTAGACTGTGAGCCAATGTGTAGGTCATGGTACATAACACCAATTTCAACTTTGAAACTAGGCATTAAGGCACCTATAAAACTGAGTACTGTTATTTATTATTAAGTATTTTTGAAGGCGACTGACATTACCAGTGTGTGGAAACATTCATTCATTCATTCATCTTCTTCCACTTAATCCTTTTCAGGTCATGGGGGGGCTGGAGCCTATCCCAGCATCTTTGGGCAAGAGGCAGGGTACACCCTGGACAGATCGCCAGTCCATCGCAGGGCCAACACAAAGAGACAGACAACCATTCACTCTCACATTCATACCTAAGGACAATTTAGAATCCCCAGTTTGATGCCAATTAACCTAACTTGCATGTTTTTGGCATGTGGGAGGAAACCGGAGAAATCCCGGAGTAAACCCACGCAGACATGGGGAAAACATGCAAACTCCACACAGATCACTGTTGGTCGGGGGCTGGTATCGAACCCAGGATCCCCCGGCCAAGGGTGAGTTGCTGTGCTGCCACAGTGCTAACCACTCCGCCACCGCGCTGCCCATTACTTGGCAATATTTATGCTTCAATTTTTGTTCAAAATATTGCTAGTTACGGGTGAGTTTGCAAATCTCAGCAAACCCAGACATGTCCCAGTCAATCAATCGAATTGTCATGATCGCCCCTCCGAGGCAAAAACAAACCCAGATGCTTGACTGCAGTGGAACATTTATTAACAGAAAAACATAACCAGACTAACAGAAATAACTGTGTAGACAAATACAAAAACTTACCTGAGTTTACATGAGCTTACATGAGCTTCTCCTGGGCAGACAAGTCCAAAGAGGAAAAGGAGGGGGAGACAGCCCTAGAAGCAGGAGAACAGTAAACATAATTGTGGCTGCCACAATGATGGAGAGAACAGCAGCCTAATATATAGTGGGAGAAACTAACAAGCAACAGGTGCAAGTGGCAGGTGACCTAATTGCCAACTGATTGCAGCTGAGAGGACCTGAAGCACAGCAATCAGCTGGAGGGTGTGTCTGGGAAGTGGGAGAAGAGCTCTGCAATGATCAGAAAAGTAACCAATGACCATGAACAGAAAATAACCATAAACAGACTTACAGATAAATAATACTGAAACTAAAGTGAAGATCTGAGCTCAGAGAAAACCTGAGCTCAGAAACAAGACACGAATGACAAGGGCACATCTGGGAAGTGATGCAGTTGCTGAGCCAAGATGTGTGGTGGTCTCAGTATCTTTCTAAGAGGACAAAGGTCCATTGTTCATTTTGCAGGTCCTCTCATACTTGTTATATGCCAGTGAGACCTGGATGTTGACTGAGCATCTGAGCCAAAGACTGGACTCTTTTATAACTACTAACCTCCATCCTGAGGTACGTACTATTGCAGCATCTGTAAGTCAAATGCTGACATGTTCCAGCAGGCCAAGATGCTACTGTTCACTGTTATATAGTTCTATTGATGCTTTTATTTGTGAAGTGCATTGTAGTGGCAGCCACTTCCTTCCGCCACTGCACTGTCCCTATAAATACCAGCGGGCATCAGGGTTCAGCCTCTTTGTCGATGCCCCTGCCCGGTGGCTGTGTTGCATGTTGCCAACCCCTGTCAATAAAGCTGAGTTCTATCCTGCATCTGGCCTCGTCATTGGAGAGGTAATTACAGACATAACATTTTGATGACGAGAATAAAAAATGGAAGCGTGTGTTTCACCGCTTCGGCCCTTCCTGGAGCTCCTGGGTGAGCCACTTGTGCCTTGGTCAAGATGGTTTGCCACCTTTCAGAACTACATTGCAGTGCTCGACCTGGGTGAGCTAGATAGACGGAGGGCACATGTGCTTCTGGTGGATAATTTGGGGTTCGAGGGCCAGTGCATCCTGCGTACACTTGGGGCTACCGACTCGCATAAGGATGTGGTTGAGTTGCTAGTGCACCATTTCCACACCTCGGACAATGTCACCATCTGGAGGATTCGGTTCTGACAATGATGCCAGCATGTGGATGAGCCTGTCAGCCAGTTTGTCGCTGACCTACGGCAGCTGGTAAGCGAGTGTTGCTTCGGGACATTGGAGGAGGGAATGGTACGTGATCAGCTGGCGGAGCACACAACCAGCAATGCTTTGCGAGCTAGGCTGCTTTCGGTGCTGAGTGACCTGACGTTAGCTGAGGCTGTTGAACTAGCTCTCCAGGTGGAGACCGCAGACAAGCTAGCTTCGGAGCTAAAGTGGCGCCAATCACAACAGCAGCTGGGACCTGCAACCACAGCATTAGTAATGGACCTTGACAGCGAGGATAGCGTAGCCGACGGCAGCGCGGAAACCTATGCCATCAACCTGAGGTCTGCCCCGAGAAAGCCCGTGTGCATGGGCTGTGGGTTCGTGAAGCACCAATACAAGGCTAGGCAATACCCAGCTAGAGGGAAGTGCTGTGGCATGTGTGGACGCTTGAACCATTATGCCAGGGTGTGTCATGTGTCTGAGCTGGAGACCCCACAGAGAATAACAACTGCACCTGCCCCAATAACTGTCCATGCTGTGTCCCCGAATACCAATGGGTTCAAGTACTATATGGTGATGCTGGATGACGAGGAGGTGCCGCTGCTGATCGACACGGGGGTGGAGAGATAATTATTGAATTGGGCTACGGTGAGGAAATGTTTCCCCTACAACAGAATAAGAGATGACCCAGTGCCTATCTACGGTTATGGAAGCAGCAGACTGCGCACAGTTGGAACACTGAAGCTGATGGCTCGGTACAAGTTGGCGGTAATGAATGACTGCACGTTCCACGTGATGGCCCAAGGCGACAACATCATGGGCTGTGACCTAGTTTATGGACTATGATTCACCATTAGAGACAACGCTGGGAAAGAGTGGACTGGTTGTGGCGAACCATCTGGTTCCGGTAGCGGAGGACAACATGGTGTGGGGGAAGGATTTATCTTGCACCACGGTGGCCAAGCAGGACCAGCCTCACTCAGGTTCAACACAGGAAGGTCTCAGCGCCAGTGCTTGGGATACCTTGAACGAAGGTACAAAGCATGACAGTGAGGCGCTTGTGTTGACGAGGGATGCCAACGAGCGAGCCTCAGTTTCCTCTGGAGCTCGTCCGCAGTGGGCTGGAGGATCTGGAGCTTCAACGGCGACTGCTGCAGCAGCTTTACAAGGAGTCAGGGCCAGACCAATAGGCACCGAGGAACCGAGTGCCGATCAGCAATACTGCAGGCCGAGCAAAGCTTCCCTGAGAGTTACGGACCTGGTTCGGGTTCGTGGGGAGAGACGTCCACGGTGGATGTGGGCCAAACAGCAGTCGGAGGGTCACCAGGAGCAGCTGCGCATCATGGCTAAGCGGGGCGCAGCCTTCTTCCAGCTGTTGGACGGCTCGTGGAGACACGCCAGTGAGCTGCGGCATGCTCAGGAGGAGGATGGCGGGTCCAGATGAGAGAGGTGGTCGATGATGGTCGATGATGAACAGAAGAGGTGCTCTTGTCTATGAGGTCAGCTACGATCCTGGAGGCATGCCACTTCCAGGGGTGGGTCTACTGAAGGGCTGCCCGGGGCCCCCCACAAGCCAGTTCTATCACTTTCTGCCAGGAGGATAGTAATATGAGTTTATATGTATAAATAAACAGAAGAGAAAAAGAATTCTAACATTCTGGTTTTATTTGTTTTGAAAAAAATATCCATCCATCCATCTTCTACTGCTTTTCTGGAGGTCCGGGTCACGGCGGCAGCAGTTCAAGCAGAGAAGCCCAGACTTTCCTCTCCTCAGCCACTTGCTCCAGCTCTTCAGAGAGGATACCAAGGCGTTCCCAGACCAGCTGGGAGACATAGTCTCTCCAGCGAGTCCTGGGTCTGCCCCAGGGTCTCTTCCCAGTGGGACGTGCCTGAAACACCTCAAGTGGGAGGCGTCCAGGAGGCATCCTGATCAGATGCCCATACCACCTCAACTGGCTCCTTTCAATGTGGAGGAGCAGCGGTTCTACTCTAAGCGTCTCCCAGATGACTGAGCTCCTCACCCTATCTCTGAGGGTGAGTCCAGCAATCCTATGAAGAAAGCTCATTTCAGCCGCTTGCATCTGGGATCTCGTTCTTTCGGTCATTACCCAAAGCTCATGACCATAGGTGAGGGCAGGAACGTAGATTGACTGGTAAATCAACAGCTTTGCCTTAGAGCTCAGCTCCCTCTTCACCACAACAGACTGGTACAACGTCTACATCACTGCAGATGCTGCTCCGCTGCGTCTGTCAATCTCTTGCTCCCTTCTCCCCTCACTCGTGAATAAGACCCCAAGATACTTAAACTCCTCCACTTGGGGCAGGAGCCTGTCCCCAACCCAGAGAGGACAATCCACCTTTTTCCGGCTGAGGACCATGGACTCATACTTGGAGGTACTGATTCTCATCCCAGCTGCTTCACACTCAGCGGCAAACCATCCCAGTAAGAAATGTAGGTCATTGCTGGATGAAGCCAGCAGGACAACATCTTCTGCAAACAACAGAGATGAAATCCTGTGGTCACCAAGCATGACACCCTCCATTCCCTGGCTGCGCCTAGAAATCCTGTCCATAAAAATTATGAACAGGATCGGTGACAAAGGGCGGCCCTGGTGGAGTCCAACTGTCACTGGGAATGAGTCCAATTGAGTGTTGGCAATACGAACCGAACTCTCACAACGGTCATACAGAGACCGAATAGCTCGTAACAACAACCCCGATACCCCATACTCCCAAAGCACCCCCACCAAAAAACACGAGGGACGTGGTCGAATGCCTTCTCCAAGTCCACAAAACACATGCAAACTGATTGGACAAACTCCCACAAACCCTCGAGGATTCTCGAGAGGGTAAAGAGCTGGTCCGATGTGCTATGGCCAGGACGAAAACCACATTGCACCTCCTGAATCCGAGGTTCAACCAACGGCCGGACTCTCCTCTCCAGTACCTTGGCATAGACCTTCCCACGGAGGCTGAGGAGTGTGATCCCGCTAAAGTTGGAGCACACCCTCTGGTCCCCTTTATTGAAGAGAGGAACCACCACCCCAGTTTGCCATGCCAAAGGCACTGCCTCCGACCTCCACACAATGTTGCAGAGGCGTGTCAGCCATGACTGGCCTACAACATCCAGGGCCTTGAGGTACTCAGGATGAATCTCGTCCACCCCCGGGGCCCGGCCACCAAAGAGATTTTTAACCACCTTGGCGACCTCAGCCCCTGTGATAGAAAAGTCGTCCCTCTTGTCCACAAGCTCTGCTTCCTCTGTGGAAGGCGTATCAGTGGGATTGAGGAGATCCTTGAAGTTTTCTTTCCACTGTCTGACAATATCCCCATTCGAAGCCAACAGCGCCCCATCTGCACCATACACAGTGTGGGCAGGGAGCTGCTTCCCCCTCCTGAGCCTCCGGACAGTTTGCCAGAATCTCTTCGAGGCCAACCGAAAGTCTTGTTCCATGGCCTCACTGAACTCCTCCCATACCCGAGTTTTTTCTTCAGCAACCACCCGAGCTGCACTCCGCTTGGCCTGCCAGTACACCTCAGCTGCTTCGGGAGTCCCACAAGCCAACCAAGCCTGATAGGACTCCTTCTTCAGCTTAATGGCCCCCCTCGCCACTGGTGTCCACCACTTGATTCAGGGGGTTGCCACCACAAGATGCCCCGACGACCTTGTGGCCACAGCTCTGGGCCGCTGCTTCAACAATGGAGGTGGAGAACATGGCCCATTCAGACTCCATGTCTCCAGACTCCCTCGGAATGTGGTTGAAGTTCTTCGGGAGGTGGGAGTTGAAGACCTCCCGGACAGGGGCCTCAGCCAGACATTCCAAGCACACCCTCACTATACGTTTGGGTCTACCAGGTCTGAATGGCATCCTCCCCTGCCATCGAATCCAACTCACCACCAGGTGGTGATCAGTTGACAGCTCTGCACCTCTCTTTACCCGAGTGTCCAAGACATACAGTCGCAGGACTGATGAATGATCATCGACCTGCAACCTAGGGTGTCCTGGTGCCAGGTGCACATATGGACACCCTTATGCTTGAACATGGTGTTTGTTTTGGACAAACTGTGGTGAGCATGCAAGTCCAATAACTGAACACCACTCAGGTTCAGATGGGGCAGGCCATTCCTCACAATCACCCTCTTCCAGGTTTCAGTGTCATTGCCCACGTGCGCATTGTAGGACAATGGAGTCTCCGAGAGGAGCACTCTCCAGCACCCCAGTCAGAGACTCCAAAACGGGTGGGTACTCTGAGCCATCATTTGGTGCATAGGCACAAATGATGGTCAGGGCCCGTTTCCCAACCCGAAGGCGCAGGGAAACAACCTTTCATCCACCAGGGAAAATTCCAATATAGAGGCAGCAAGGTGGGGGGATACAAGAATACCCACCCCTGCTCGTCGCCTCTCGCCTGGGGCAACCCCAGAGTAGGCCAAGCTCCAGCCCCTCTCCAGGAGACTGGTTCCGGAACTGGAGCTGTGTGTTGAGGTGAGGCTGAATATATCTAGCCGGTATCTCTCAACCTCATGTACCAGCTCAGGCTCCTTCCCCACCAGAGAGGTGACATTCCATGTCCCAGAAGCCAGTTTAGGAAGCTTGGGATCAGACCGCCAAGGTCTCTGCCTTTAATTGCCACCTGATCCACATAGCACCGGACCCCCTTGATCCCTCCTGCAGGTGGTGAGCCCACTGGAGGGCGGACCCATGTAACTCCTTCGGGCTGAGCCTGGCCGGGTCCCATGGGTGGAAACCCGGCCACCAGACGCAAGCCATTAAGCCCCTCTCCCAGGCCTGGCTCCAGGGTGGGGCCCCAGTACCCCCATACTGGGTGGGGTACACTGAATCCTTGTTCTGGTATTTATCATGAGAGTCTGTTGGATTGTTCCTAGTCTGGTCCTTCACCCAGGACCAGTTTGTCTTGGGTGACTCTACCAGAGGCAAATTGCCCTGGACAACATCGCTCCTGGGATCACTCGGGCACACAAACCCCCCACCACGATAAGGTGACGATCCATGAGGGGAAAAAAATATAATAATAATAGAAAATGTTCCAATATTCATATGTTTGCACATGTTTAAAAAAACATAGTTGTTAATCTGTTATTGTTCAGGGATTATTTTGTGTATTTTATTTAGTTTAGGAACACGGCAGTAGTTTTAGTTTATGAATGGACTTTATTTATTTATTTTGCAGGTGGAAGAATAACCCACCTTGCCGTGTGGGGTAGGACGGTAGTCTACCCGTCCCTCCTAGCTTAGGTTTGTTGTGTGAATGGGATTGACCTTTTAATGATTTCAGTTTAGTTTTTTTAGTGCGTGATTCAGGTCCTAAATTGGGGAGGGTCTCAATTGTGTGTGTGTTTTGGACTTTTCTACGGGGGACAAATGTTATATAGTTACAGTGATGCTTTTATTTGTGAAGTGCAGCGTAGTGGCAGCCACTTCGTTCTGCCACTGCATCGCCCCTATAAATACCAGCGGGCATCAGGGTTCGGCCTCTTTGCCGGTGCCCCTTCCTGGTGGTTGTGTTGTGTGTTGCCAACTCCTGTCAATAAAGCTGAGTTCTATCCTGCACCTGGCCTCGTCATTGAAGAGGTAATTACAGACATAGCATTCACGTACATGATTCAAGACAATAGAAGGCAGTCTACAGACACATGTATGGTTTCCTACAGGACTCTTGGTTGCAAGGATCTTGGATGTCCAGGTGGCACAAACTTCAGGGAGCAACAGGAAGGGTATCCACCTGACAGGATGTCTGAAGGACACTACTGCTGTTCAGATAGAAGGTAGGCATGGGTAAGGGCCCTCTCAATACATGGCCCCATACCAGACCTCACAGAGTCAGGCTAGCTAGTGAGCTTTCAAGCTACTGTTGTCATAACGGACAGAACAGAGTATACTCTATGTCTCGACTGTGGCAATTATTGAACCTAATTTAAAGGTTGTAAATAAAATACAGAAATGTATTCAACTTAAAGTAAATCTTCATTGTGTCTTTTCCAGGATACTGCAGAACTCTCTCAACTTATTTTTGGCAGCAGTAAATGATAATATATAGCGGGTAAAGTAAAATATATGGTTGGATGCCCTCAGCTATGGGATTGCATTTCATTTAAAAGCACTAGCATACATCAATTCCAAATATTCCCCTTTGACGATATCACCATTTCCAGTGGATGATTTTTAGTTTTCATAACATAATACATTCTACATATTTCAAGAGCTTGCAGTGAGCTCTGCTTTTTTAATCAAAGTTCACTACCCAAAAGTGACTGCTGATTTAAAAAGATGGTGACAAGAAACAAAGCTAAGCAGCCCAGAGTAGGGCTCATATAACTTTTTATGAAAAGACTTCCCCCTGGTGAAAACAAGAATAAAATCCAAAACGAGACTGGAAAAGCACTACAGTTAACAAGCTGATATACCTCCTCAGGTAACAGTTTAAGATAAGATAAGATAAGATAAGCCTTTATTAGTCCCACAACGGGGAAATTCCAGGATTGCAACAGCACAGGGATAGCAACACTCTGAGCAACAATCAGAAGGCAAGAAAAAAAAAGCAAGCAAGCAAGAGCAGCTAATATACATATGTACATATTACTATAAATATATATATATATATATATATATACACACAGACACACAGTGTAGAGCATTGTAGCTGGATGGGATAAATATATGAGTATATAAACACACAGTACGGAGCATTGCAGCTAGATGGAATAAATATGTAAATATATAAACACACAGTGCGGAGCAATGTAGCTAGATGGAATAATATGTAGATATATAAACACACAGTACGGAGCATTGTAGCTAGATGGAATGAATATATAGATATATAAATATAAACATAAACATAAACACACCCAGTGCGGAGCATTGTAGCTAGATGGAATAAATATGTAAATGTATAAACACACACAGTGCAGAGCATTGTTGCTAGATGGGATGAAACAGCACAACCGTCTACTTAGTTATCCTACATGGTATGATTATGTGCCCATACATATTCTCATCCTCCGTAGCTACCGGTATTTTCCTAGTTGTATGCCGGAGGGGACCATTGTGTAAGTCTATTGCATCTTTTGCATTCAAAAAAACTATTAGGTTGTTACGTCTTTTTGCTATCTCTGCGAGCAGCCCTGCTTAGGTTGTACAGTCTGACAGCCGTTGGTAGGAAGGACCTGCGAAACCTCTCGGTTGTGCACCTGGGATGATGTAGTCTGCTGCTAAATGAGCTCCTCAGTGCATTCAGTATGTCCTGCATAGGGTGGAACTCGGACTCCAGTAGAGATGACAGTTTAGCCACCGTCCTTCTCTCTCCTATCTCCTCCACCGGATCGAGGCGCTGCCCCAGGACAGAGCTAGCTTTCTTGATCAGTTTGTTCAGTCTCTTCCTATCGGCTGCAGTAATGCCACTGCCCCAGCAGACCACTCCAAAAGTGATGGCTGATGCCACCACCGTGTCATAGAATGTCTTCAGCAGCGCCCCTTGTACACCAAAAGACCTGAGTCTCCTCAGTAGGAACAGCCTGCGCTGTCCCTTCTTGTAGAGTGCGTCAGTATTGTGTGACCAGTCTAGTTTATTGTTCAGATGAACACCCAGGTACTTGTAGGATGTCAACATCTCAATGTCTGTTCCCTGTATATTTACTGGTGCTGTGAGGGGTTGTCCTTGCCTGCGGCAGTCAACCACCAGCTCCTTAGTTTTCCTCGCGTTGATCTGGAGGCAGTTCCGATGGCACCAGTCCACGAAGTCCTGGATAAGCCCTCTGTACTCAGCTTCATCTCCATTGGAGATGAGGCCAACGATCGCAGAGTCATCAGAGAACTTCTGTAGATGGCAGTGTGTTGTGTTGTGTGAGAAGTCCGCAGTATAAAGAGTGAACAGGAAGGGAGCCAACACCGTTCCCTGGGGGGCCCCCGTGCTACTGATGATCGTGTCGGACACACAGTCCCGGGTTCTCACAAACTGAGGCCGGTTCATGAGGTAGTCCAGGATCCATGATGACAGGTGCTGGTCCACCCCTGCGCGCAGCAGCTTGTCCTTCAGGATCATCGGTTGGATGGTGTTGAAAGCACTGGAGAAGTCAAAGAACATGATCCTCACGACATTCCCGGGCTTCTCCAGGTGGGACAGAGAACGGTGAAGGAGGAAGATCACCGCATCCTCCACCCCAATGCCATGCTGGTAGGCGAACTGGAGTGGATCCATCGTTGGTTCCACCAGGGGACGGAGGTGAGCAAGGAGCAGTCTCTCCAGGGTCTTCATCAAGTGGGACGTCAAGGCCACCGGTCTGTAGCTGTTCAGGTCTTTGGGGTGGGAAGTTTTTGGTACAGGTACCACATAAGATGTTTTCCACAGCTGTGGTACCCTCCCCAGCTTCAAGCTCAGGTTGAAGATGTACGTCACAATCCCACACAGCTGGTCTGCACAGGACTTGAGGAGCTTTGCGCTGATGCCGTCCGGTCCCGACGCCTTCCTCGCCTTGATCTTCCTCAGCTCCGTCCTCACCTGGGTCCTGGTCAGGGTCAGGATGGGGGGCTGTGTGTTGGGAGTGGGGGGGTGTTGGTGGAGTGGGGAGTGGGCAGCAGGACTTGATGTCTTTACAGGCAGCAGTGGCTGTTGTGCAGTCAGGGGGGAGGGCAGTTGGTCAAACCTATTGAAAAACAAATTCAGATTGTTCGCCCACTCCCTGCCCCCCGTGGCCTGGGGGGAGGTATTCTGGAGCCCAGAGATGGTTTTGAGGTTTCTCCAGACCCCGCTGATGTCGCTTTGTTGCAGCTTGTCCTCCACCTTCCTCCTGAAGCTGTCCTTGCCTTCTCTGATCTTTCTCCTCAGCTCCCTCTGTACGGACTTCAGCATCTCCCTATTCCCCGACCTGAAGATCCTCTTCTTCTCTCTCAGAAGTGTTTTAATCTCAGGGTTGATCCAGGATTTGTTGTTTGAGCAACACCGTATGGTCTTGGTGGGAACGGATTTGTCCGCACAGAAGCTGAGGTAGCCTGTGAAGGTGTGAATGAGGCCATCGATGTCCTCACCATGTGGATCGCAGAGCTGCTTCCAGGCGGTGGCTTCAAAACAGCCCTTTAGAGTGTCCATTGCCTCCTCAGACCATAACATCACTGTGCGCATGGCCGGGGGTTGTCTGTGCACTAGGGGTTTGTACACCGGCCGGAGATGAACCAAGTTGTGATCCGATCTCCCAAGTTGGGGGAGTTGTGATGAGGTGTACGCCTCCTTAGTGTTTGCATAGAATAAGTCCAGTGTTTTATTGTCTCTAGTGTGGCATGTGACATACTGGGTAAACGTGGGTAGAACGGGAGACAGTGAAACATTGTTGAAATCGCCTGAGATGAGGAGAAGAGCATCTGGGTGTTCTGTCTGCAGCCTGCTGGTTACTGAATGGATGACGTCACATGCTGTCCCAGCGTTCGCCGTCGGATTTGCATAAACAACAATGCAGATCACGTGTGAGTGTTCTCTCGGGAGATATGTAGGCCGCATGCTAACAGCTAGCAACTCAATGTCTTTGCTGCAGTGACGTTGTTTAACAGTGATATGTCCCGGTCTGCACCAGTTGTTGTTAACATACATTATCACTCCACCGCCCCTTGCTTTGCCACTGTCTGGTGTTCGGTCTGCCTGTATCATGTGGAAACCCTCCAGCTCAATGTTAGCATCTGCTGCTAGTTCAGTTAGCCACGTCTCAGTAAACAAAAGGAGAGAGCACTCCCAGTATGTGCTATCATAACGGCAGATAGCCGCTAGCTCATCTACCTTTCCCAGTATAGAGCGTACATTCCCCATAATAACGGATGGGAAGGTGGGTCTGTACCTTATACTCCTTGTCCGCCGTCTAACACCAGCCCGACAACCACGTCGTTTTCGCCTTATTTCTCTCAGTACGTCGAGTTTTTTCGTCAGCACCGAGTGGCGATTAAGTCCAAGCAGCTGTTCCCTGCTGTACCGTCTCCTGCTGTAAACAGTGGCTCCGTCCGCCGGCTCGGGAGGCATTTTGGGGCGATCTGTGTGTCCGTGATGTATAAAGTGTGTAAAGAAAGAAAGAAAAAAACTCAGAATTGAGCCGCTGTTGCAAAAGGCAGCCGACTCGTGTGGCGCCGGAAGTTTTTTTTAATTATGTTTGTTGGTATTCCTGCTTCACTGATTGCTTTATAGGTACTTATGACTGTGTCATGCATGTGAATGCCAATAATTGGGTTCACAACAGAGCTAAAAAGCTGGAAAAAGGTACCGGCTTTAGAGTAAATGCTCCTCATTTAGAATTGGCTGTGATATTCTTTATCAGACAAACACAGGTCATAAATGTTTTCGTTAAACCCATAAGCCATGGATTGTGTTTCTGAAGGCTGATGCTGTAGTGTAAATCAATCATACCATGTTGCTTTTTACCAGCGTCATGTACAGGCTACAGGTTAGGGTTATGTCAAAGCTGCCAGACAGTGTGCTTGTGCAGTTCTCACCCCGTGTACACTTGGCAGCTTGAACTCACCGTGAACCATGTGAGTCCAGGAAAGGGGAAATGTCTTTTTCCTCATGCCTCTGAGTCGCCGCTCTTTCAAAAGCGTAAGCTTGCAAAACCTTCTTCGCTTCAGCTCCCCTGACAGTCTGCAAACTTATCACCCTGTCATTTTCTGTAGAAGGCAGTTCAGTTCTGTGATGTGTTTGGAACTGAATTGTAATGACAGTCATGTGATAAAAGGGGGAAGCTTTGAATAGAGGTTGAGAGGAGAGCGAAGGCGTGCCCCTCTTGGACTAGTCGTCCTTTCCATTTGTCAGACTGTCTGCCCTTGTCCACCCCTGGGTTTTCCCTTGTGACCGCAGTGCAAGACAGATGGATATAACGGATGGAGGGATGGATGGGGACGCCCTGCTTTGCTGTAAACTCAGACTTGGAAGGGTTGATTAATTTCTTTTAATGATGGAAAGTGATATAACCAAGTATCTCTGCTTATTGGTCATGATTTTGTCCAATCAAAGGAATTCTATACATGGTATTCCAAACTAGTTTCAGGCCTCAGATTAGAACCCAGCCTATCCATCACTTCCACATTTAGCAGCTCACCAGCCTTACGTTTGACCCCATGTCTCCTGACCCACCTTTCACTGTCTGTCTACTTGCTGTGTCTCACTTTGACGGTGCTTAAGCGTGTCACCGAGTTTCACCACCCTGCTGACTACATCAAATGACTGTGAGTCAAAGAGCCACTAATCACGAAACTCGAACTGCACTTCCTTAATTGGTTCACTTTCTCCCCTGTTTAGTTTTTACAGATAAAAATGAGTTCCTCCGCTTATATTCGACACTTTTATAATGAGTGCTGGTAGCTTAGAGGATAAGCTGGGTTTTAAAATTGCCTGGATCACAGAACAAAACAGCAAACATAGATGGGGTGAGGTACTTTTGAGTGGCGTTTCCACCGGGGACGTGGATTTTTCTTTCTTTCTTTTGGTCTCAGTTTTTCTCTTCTTCTGAGCCATGAGCTTAAGCAGTCAAGTGAGGGGATTTACAGACCTGAGGCTTATGGCTTAATCATGATTGCTTGAATTGGCTCTGCCTCTGTTAAAATAAATGGCTTTTACTCCTAATGAGAGAATAAGATGCGGGGAAAGATGAAGAAAATTAAGAAATATCAGAGATGGGGGGGGGGGGGGCAGAAAAAAATGAACTAGAAAATCTTCAGTGAAGCCTTAAATGGACTTTTAAGCATGCAGTGTTTAACAAGAACCAGAAAAGGTCAAACTGGGTGATTATGAAATTCTGACCTGATAGAGTGATTATATAGAGTGAAGTATGTGGCGGTAATGCACCTGTAAACTGGTTGCCAACCGCCAATCAAATCTAAAAGAAGAAGAAGTTGCTTACGCATCCCCTATATAAAACTGAAAAACCCTCTTCTCCTTTTCTATTTCACCTTCATTGTCTGAAAGTTAACTTTCCCCCCTTTTTTAAATGTTTTGTATTGAGCTGTAAAACATTTGAAGAAACTTTATGCTTCCCCCTTCGACTCCGGGTGTAACTGGAGGTCCTCTGCTGACTACAGAAAAAAGAGAAGTAAAGGAAAAAAATGGTTGAGGGCAGGATGAGGACCTCGTTTCTGTCTTCACAGAGTGGGCCACAGGCCAGGCACGCTCTGCTACGCTCTCTCTCTCGCCTCAATTTTTTTCTTTCTCTTGCTTTCTTTCTGGCAGAACTGTGAGTCTCAGTTAAAATGAATCATGCATTTGAATGATATGAATTGGGTAGATTTATACAGTGCACACATGGGGATATCCCATCTGTTATTTTATACAAAGAAAATGTTTGGTGTGGCTGTGCACAGGCAGTGATCTGTCACTGATAGAAATGGGCAAAAATATATATTTTTTGACTTGTGTTTTTTTTTCCTTATCTGTTGTCGATGATTATCTCTGAACAGAATTGGGAGATAGTTGCTCAAGGGTTACTTGTGTAATAAATCTGCACCTACAGTCAGCAGCCTGTTAACTTAGCTTAAAACAGACTCTGTAAACAGGTTGGAAAAGACATTTAATCAGTTTGTTTTGTAACTTTGGGATCCAGTTTCTTTGACATGTCTGAACACTGTACTGTCCTCAAGCACAGTACATTTTCTAACCCTGGAACAATTGGATGAGGCGGTCTTGGGCAAGGTAAGGTTACTCATTCTCACCTACAACCACGGGTACAATATGAGCGATGAACTGAAACGCACCACCTTGCATAATCGAGAAATTAGTCAAACCGTCTCTGAGTAAAACAACTCAAGTTACAAAGCCAGTAACGTTTCATTGTTTCCTCTGGTGTTCTAACTCTGAGACCATGCCTCTTGCAAACAAAAGGGTGCTTCATAAAACCATGTACGATAGGGAATGGCCATATTTGCATCGCCATCTCATTACGGCAGCTGTGAGCAGACAAACAGTCCCATATGCCTTGTGAGAGTCCTTCAGGTTTCAGTGCAAGCGGTGGCTAGAACATTTCAGATTTTTACCTTTTCCGACTTGATCACTTGATGTCACTAATTTTTATACATTGTACCTTTAGCAGAAATGGCAGTAGGATGTCAAGTGTTTAGTGGAAATTTAAGCAGATATGATTATCCAAAGCCAATTACATAAAACCCATGAAAACTTGGGTATTTGTGAAAATTTTTGACCACACTTATCCCCTAAACTGGGGAGGAGGGACATCCGTGCTTTGGTACTGTATAGGACAACTGGGCCTAGTGTAAATACACCCTAATGGCTTTCTTGTGGTTACCCATGTCTGTTAAGAATTGTATGACAAAGGCTTGGAACAAATCCATCAAACACAGATGGGGTTTACAGCTCAGTATCTGACTCCATGTTAAATATGATCTTATTTGGCATTAAGGAATGGCCAGAAAATTTGTTTGTTTTTTTTATATCATTACCTGTCAGTGATGTTGGCCAGCACAGTGGATCTGTTGTTAACCACTGCTGCCTCACAGCAAGAGAGTCTTAGGTTTGAGACAAAGCAGGACCCTTCTGTATGGAGTTTGAATGTTTTCCCACTACTTGCGCAGGTTTTCTCTGGGTGCACCAGTTTCTTCCACCAGAAAGAAATACTGTATGCGAAGTAGGTTCTGTCAGTCCAACCCCAGGACATGCTTTTAAAAGAGATCTGTAATCTCAGCAGTTCTCTACTGAATAAATAAGATAACTGAAATTTATAATGTTGTTCTTTTTGTTCAAAATTTACCAATATTGAGCAGCATTTATGAATGGCATACACATTTACCCAGTCTATGCAAATGAACAAAGTGTAGATTTATGGCGGGCACAGCTACTGCAAGTTAATGTGTCTATGCACATTTTTTTTCACATGGAAGAAAGATTTACATGATGTGTCTATAAAATCTAAACTTCACCTGGTGGCAGTCATCCTGATATCAGGCAGTAAATCACTGAGCCGAGTTCAGGTCTGGATAAGAGGAAACCCAGAAAGGAGACACTTATGTCATCTTTGGGAATTTCCGAACAGGTATAAAGTGTCATGGTGGCCCCTACGGGGCAAAGGAGAGAACCCACGCGCCAGGTGAAAAAGGGAACATAATGACATGTTCTGGACCCAGGAAACAGACACTGACACGAGCAGATATAGACAATTATTCTTTATTGTATAGTGAGGGAATGTAGTGCGTGTGTGAGTGCAAGTATTGAAGTCTGGTCACTGGAACTGAGCAGTTCAGATGGCGACCTGGCAACCCTGGAACACACAAGCAGAAACAATTACAGCTGTTCAACGATGGCGGGTAATTGTAGGTGGTAAGGCTTACTTGGATGTGCCACAGGTTATGTTCCGCTGGCTTCCAGTGTCCGTGCAACGTGGTGGTGATTGTGCCCATAGCTGTGGTGGTGATTGCACCTGTAGCTGTGATGATGATTGTTCCCGTAGCAGAGGTGGTGGTTGTACCAGTATCTGTGATGACAATAGCTCCTGTAGCTGTAATGAGGATAGTTCCTGTAGCTGTGGTGATGATTGTACCCGTAGCTGTGGTGGTAACGAGGAGCTCCGTGATGGAGGTGGCAACGCCCCGTCGGCTGGGGAAGTTGGTCCACCGCCTGGGAGGTCCACCTGTGCACAGGGGTAAAGGCAAGGGGTTGAAAAACAAAGAGTTCTCTTACGTGGCCGGTCCTGACGAGACGTTCTTGGCTTGGCTTGAGAATGAAGTTCTGGCTCATACTCTGACGAGGAAGACAGACAACTCCGTGCCGGGCTGTCAGCAACACTGGCTTTTAACAGCCTCTGATTAACACCTGCTGGTCTGTGTGCAGCTGGAGCTGATGAGACAGATGACAGCCCAGCGGCCGTCATGACAGTACTCCCCCCTCTAGCAGTGCCTCCAGGCACCTGCCCAATTCTACCTGGATTCGCCCGATAGAAGTTGCGGATCAACTGCTTATCCAGGATCAACGCTGGGCGAATCCAAGAACGATCCTCCGGTCCAAAGCCCTCCCAGTCCACCAAATACTGAAGACCACGACCCCGCCTGCGAACGTCCAAGATGGCAGTCACCCCCCAGGCTGGATGGCCATCGATCATCCTTGGGGGGGCAGGAGCCGCGGGGGGCGGGCACAGAGGGTCTGAGATGTACGGTTTAACCTGGGAGACATGAAAGGTGGGGCAGATACACATGGAAGGGGGGAGAGACAAGCGCACAGACACAGGATTGACAATTCGAGAAATGGTGTAAGGACCAATGAAGCGCTTAGTGAGTTTGCGCTTCTCAGCCGGTACACCAATATTCCGGGTAGACAACCAAACTTTCTGACCCACCTTGTAGTCCGGGGCGGGTCTCCTGTGACGGTTGGCCACCTGGATATTGCGTTCAATGGTCTTCAAAAGAGCCCTGCGGGCGATGGACCATACTCGCCGACAGTGCCTTATGTGGGTCTGGACAGACGGGACCGCTACCTCCTTCTCCTCCTCCGGTAACAGTGGTGGATCAAACCCAAACGATGCCTTAAAAGGAGAGAAACCCGTGGCCGTAGAGATCGTGGTGTTATGGGCGTACTCTATCCAAGGAAGGTGCTTGCTCCAAGAGGACGAACAGGAGGAGATGACACAACGCAGCGCGGCCTCAAGCTCCTGGTTAGCCCGCTCACACTGGCCATGATGATACCCTGAAGAGAGGCTAGCTGTGGCTCCCAGCGCTGCGCAGAATGCTTTCCAGACCTGAGAGATGAACTGTGGTCCCCGGTCCGACACTATGTCAGCGGGGATGCCGTGGAGACGGACCACATGCTGGACAAGGAGGTCCGCCGTTTCCTGGGCCGAGGGCAAACCCCGAAGAGGCACAAAATGGGCCGCCTTCGAGAAACGGTCCACAATAGTCAAAACTGTGGTAAAATTATCTGAGGGGGGCAAACCAGTCACAAAATCCATGGCAACATGGGACCAGGGGCAGGAAGAGACCGGCAGAGGATGTAACAGACCCGCCGGGGGGGATGATGTCGTTTTCCCAGTAGCGCATTGAGCGCAAGCCCGGATGTAACTCACAACGTCCTTCCGCAGCCCTGGCCACCAGAAGGTCCTCTGGAGAAGGTCCACAGTCCGACCCACTCCTGGATGACAAGCCAGCTTGGAGGTGTGACCCCACTCAATCACTTGACCCTGAATAGAGCGTGGGACAAACAGGCGGCCCGGGGGACCCCCCCCTTCCCGGATCTGGCTCCGTCTTCAGCGCTCTTCGGACTGTCCTACAAATACACCAGGACAGGGCGCCCACAACACAGGAGGGCGGTAGGATGGGTGCTTCCTGATCTTCAGTGGATGGTACATCGAACTGCCGCGAGAGGGCGTCCAGCTTACCGTTCTTGCTCCCCGGCCGATAAGTGATGGTAAAATTAAATCGGCCAAAGAAAAGGGACCAACGAGCCTGGCGTGCGTTCAGGCGCTTCGCCGTCCTGAGGTACTTCAGGTTGCGGTGATCAGTCCATACAATGAACGGCTGAGCAGCCCTCTCCAGCCAGTGTCTCCATTCCTCCAAGGCGAGTTTCACCGCCAGCAGCTCCCTGTCTCCTATGCTATAATTCCTCTCTGCCGGTGACAGGCGATGAGAGAAGTAGGCGCGTGGGCGGATCTTACCGTCTTCAGGAGAACGTTGGGAGAGCACCGCTCCTACCCCCGAATCAGAGGCATCCACCTCCACCAAGCACTGTAGATTCGGGTCCACCTGGGTTAGAACACGGGCGGAAGCAAACTCCTCCTTAAGTTTTTCAAACGCCCTGGCTGCCTCCTCACTCCAGCAAAACGGGGTCTTTGGGGAGGTGAATGCAGTCAGAGGACGAGCAATATTTCCAAAATTGGGCACAAACCGACGATAGAAGTTAGCAAAGCCCAAGAATCCTTGAAGCTGCTTCCTAGAGGTTGGTGCGGGCCAATCCACTACTGCCTTGACCTTGGCCGGGTCGGGGAGCACCTGGTTCCGAGCAATGATGAACCCAAGGAAGGAGGTCTGGTCAGTGTGAAACTCACACTTCTCTGCCTTGACGAGCAGTTGGTTCTCCAGGAGGCGCTGTAACACTTTACGGACGTGCACCTGGTGCTCCTCTAATGTGCGAGAGAAGATTAGTATATCATCAAGATACACAAACACAAACGAGTTGAGGAAGTCCCGCAGAACATCGTTTATTAGTCGCTGGAAGACGGCCGGAGCGTTGGTTAGCCCAAACGGCATTACCAGGTACTCGAAATGACCGCTTGGGGTCCGGAAAGCCATCTTCCACTCGTCACCTTCTCTGATGCGCACCAGGTGATAGGCATTCCTGAGATCCAGTTTGGTAAACCAGGACGCCCCCTGGAGGGAGTCAAAGGCTGTGTTCATCAAAGGCAGAGTATACTTGTCCTTTACCGTAATCTCATTAAGGCCCCGGAAGTCGATGCAGGGGCGTAATGAGCCGTCCTTCTTCCCAACGAAGAAGAAACCGGCACCCACAGCCGAGGACGACGGGCGGATGATACCAGAGGCCAGGGATTCCTTGATGTAGGTGTCCATGGCCTTGCGCTCCGGGGCTGATAGGCTGTACAGGCAGCTAGCAGGAAGAGGGGCCCTAGCCTTCAGATTTATAGCACAGTCGTAGGGTCGATGGGGGGGTAGAGACAACACCCGAGACTTGCTAAATACTAACCCCAGGTCATGGTAAACCTCCAGTACCTTGGACAGATCCGGTGGTGACGTCGAGGGTGGAGGCACCTTGACAGATGGGGCACACGCCACAGATTGGAGGCAGGCACTCAGACAGAATGTACTCCACACTGTAATACTCCCTGCTTGCCAGTCAATGGTGGGATTGTGTAGCCGAAGCCAGGGGTACCCCAGGATGACGGGCGAGGATGAGACGGGCAGAATCAGAAACCTGATCTCCTCCCTGTGGTTACCTGAAACGATCACAGAAACTGGGGCCGTCTGATAGGCGACGGTGGTCAGTGACGCCTTGGACAGGGTGATGAGATTGACAGGGGGATCCAGAGTCTGACAGCTGAGGCCCATCCGGGTTGCCAGGTCTCTGGAAACAAAGTTCTGCTCAGCTCCAGAGTCTACTAAAGCCAGAGTGGAATGTTCTGTATGCGTGTGAATTAATCTGATGGGTATGCAGAAACTAGTGAGGGGTCTTTCTAAGTTCTTGTCCATGAATCCCCCTACTGCGATCCACAGACCTTCCCTTTTAACCGACTGGGACATTCAAATACCCCATGTGACTCTTTCCCACAATAGAAACAAAGGCCAAGATCCCTGCGGCGCTGTCTCTCAGCCGCTGACACTTTTGACTGCCCTATTACCATAGCCTCTTGATCCGGAAGTTCCTCTGACACGGGTAGAGCGAGCAGAGGAGAGCTAGTGGAGCGAGGGCGGGGTTTAGCTGAATGGGAAGTAGTTCGCCGTTCGGCCGCTCGCTCCCTTAACCTACTATCTAGGCTTATAGTAACAGCAATTAATTCACTCAAATTATCCGGTTTGTCCCGTGCCGCTAACTCATCCTTTAATTCGGCGTTGAGACTGCGAAGGGAGATACCACAAAGTGACAGTTCCCCCCACCCAACCTCTGCGGCCAGGACCCGGAAGTCAATAGCGTAGTCAGCAGCTGGTCTATTACCCTGCTGCAGACTCAACAGCCGTTCTGTCAACACTGCACCCCTATCTGAATGATCAAACACAGACATAAACTCCGCCACAAACTGCTGGTAAGTTAACACAGGATAACTTGGTTTAGCCATTACTGTATATGCCCAGTCTAAGGCTCTACCCCCCAACAAGTTGATGATATAACCAATCTTACTTGAGTCTATTGCGAAGTCTCCCGGAACGCGGAGGAAAACTGATTCACATTGTAGAATGAACCCTCGGGCTTCCCCGAGTTTTCCGCTAAACCGGGCAGGAGTGGGAACAGGGGTGAGGCGAGAAGAAGATGAGATGTTAGTTTGACCTATCGCTAAGCCTGCAGGGGTTGAAGCACTAGCGGTTGGGGAGAACGTCTGGTGTCCCTCCAGACGATCCAGCTGGCTGTTAATTTGAGTCAGTTGGTTAAGAATAACTGTCTGTTGGTGTGATAACATATCTACCCGAGCGCTAAGTGTGTTTAATTTGCGCGACAGTGTACTGTCCGCTGGGTCAATGTGACGGAGTCGTACTGACATGTTCTGGACCCAGGAAACAGACACTGACACGAGCAGATATAGACAATTATTCTTTATTGTATAGTGAGGGAATGTAGTGCGTGTGTGAGTGCAAGTATTGAAGTCTGGTCACTGGAACTGAGCAGTTCAGATGGCAACCTGGCAACCCTGGAACACACAAGCAGAAACAATTATAGCTGTTCAACGATGGCAGGTAATTGTAGGTGGTAAGGCTTACTTGGATGTGCCACAGGTTATGTTCCGCTGGCTTCCAGTGTCCGTGCAACGTGGTGGTGATTGTGCGCGTAGCTGTGGTGGTGATTGCACCTGTAGCTGTGATGATGATTGTTCCCGTAGCAGAGGTGGTGGTTGTACCAGTAGCCGTGATGACGATAGCTCCTGTAGCTGTAATGAGGATAGTTCCTGTAGCTGTGGTGATGATTGTACCCGTAGCTGTGGTGGTAACGAGGAGCTCCGTGATGGAGGTGGCAACGCCCCGTCGGCTGGGGAAGTTGGTCCGCCGCCTGGGAGGTCCACCTGTGCACAGGGGTAAAGGCAAGGGGTTGAAAAACAAAGAGTTCTCTTAGGTGGCCGGTCCTGACGAGACGTTCTTGGCTTGGCTTGAGAACGAAGTTCTGGCTCATACTCTGACGAGGAAGACAGACGACTCCGTGCCGGGCTGTCAGCAACACTGGCTTTTAACAGCCGCTGATTAACACCTGCTGGTCTGTGCGCAGCTGGAGCTGATGAGACAGATGACGGCCCAGCGGCCGTCATGACACATAATTTATTATGGAAAAACACAAACGCAGCACGAGGCTGGAAAAATGACACAAGCTGTATGGCAAGATAACGGAGAAACAAACCTAAACCATGACAAGCTGTGTGTGAGAGAACTGTGAAAAAAATAAACAATTAAACAGACGTAAAAACAGTCAACTGAACAGACTTCTTAACAGTTGAACTAAACAGTATAACGCCACACTGAAACTGAGACGAGCGCTGAATATAAAGGCAGGTGGTAATTAACACAATCAGAAACAGCTGTGAATAATTAACAACACAAAGGGCCAATAATGAGGAGCAGACGTAACTGAAAGTGCTGACACCACAGGTAAACACAAAAATGAAGAGAGAGACAGGCACAATAATAATAATAATAATAATAATAATAATAATAATAATAATAATTAGTCTGAAAAGGAACAACCCTGGACAAGGCTGCAGACCTGTCCAGATTCACTACAGTCCCCCCCTCCCAAGGGTTTGGCTCCCAGACGACCCTAGGGCAACACCCATAAAAGAAGAAAAAAAAGGAAAACCCAAAAACCCTCACAGGGTGGGTGGTGGGGGAAAAGGCCAAGAGGGCCAGAACAAACTGTAACACCCCCCACTCACACATGGCAAAGTCCAAAACCAACACTGTACACAGGCCAAATAAAGTTCAAGGCTCCAAGACCCAAAGCAAAGCGGGTCGGGTGGTCTACCTAAGTCCATGGGCCACCAAACTGGATCAAACAATGGGTCGGGGGGTCTACCAAAGTCCAATGGCCGTCGAACTGGAGAACAACGAGGATCGAGGGGTCTGCCCCAGTCCATGGGCCCTCAGACCGAGGAGCAAGGTGGATCTGGTGGGCTCCCAGAGTCTCTAGGCCACCAGACCACGGGATAAGGTGGTTCAGGGGGTCTAGCCGAGTCCACAGGCCCCCAAATCAAGAAACAGGACATGTTAGGTAGATGCTGAGGCATGCCGACCCCAGGTACAGATGAGTTGAGTGCGCTGACCTCTAGATGAGACGGTTGGAGCGTGCTGACCTCTGCAGCAGACGTTTGGGGTGCGCTGACCTCTGTATCAGATGGTTGGAATGCGCTGACATCTGCATCAGACGGGTGGAGTGCACTGTCTCCAGGCTGGAACGGCAGGGGCGCATCCAATCCAGATGTCCAGGAATCCTCCTCTGATAAGATAAGATAAGATAAGCCACTCAGAGCAACAATCAGAAGGCAAGAAAAAAAAACAAGCAAGCAAGAGCAGCTAATATACATATGTACATATTACTATAAAATATATATATACACACAGACACACAGTGCAGAGCATTGTAGCCGGATGGAACAAATACATGAATATATGAACACACAGTGCAGAGCATTGTAGCTAGATGGAACAAACATGCAAATATACAAACACCCACAGTACGGAGCATTGCAGCTAGGTGGAATAAATATGCAAGTATATAAACACACACAGTGCGGAGCAATGTAGCTAGATGGAATAATATGTAGATATATAAAAACACAGTGCGGAGCATTGTAGCTAGATGGAATAAATATATAGATATATAAATATAAACACACCCAGTGCTGAGCATTGTAGCTAGATGGAATAAATATGTAAATATATAAACACACACAGTGCAGAGCATTGTTGCTAGATGGGATGAAACAGCATAACCGTCTACTTAGTTATCCTACATGGTATGATTATGTGCCCATACATATTCTCACCCTCCATAGCAACCGGTATGTTCCTAGTTGTATGCCGGAGAGGACCATTGTGTAAGTCTATTGCATCTTTTGCATTCAAAAAACTATTAGTGTGTTACGTCTTTTTGCTATCTCTGCGAGCAGCCCTGCTTAGGTTGTACAGTCTGACAGCCGTTGGTAGGAAGGACCTACGAAACCTCTCGGTTGTGCACCTGGGATGATGTAGTCTGCTGCTAAATGAGCTCCTCAGTGCATCCAGTATGTCCTGCATAGGGTGGAACTCGGACTCCAGCAGAGATGACAGTTTAGCCACCGTCCTTCTCTCTCCTATCTCCTCCATCGGATCAAGGCGCTGCCCCAGGACAGAGCTAGCTTTCTTAATCAGTTTGTTCAGTCTCTTCCTATCGGCTGCAGTAATGCTACTGCCCCAGCAGACCACTCCAAAAGTGATGGCTGATGCCACCACCGTGTCATAGAATGACTTCAGCAGCGCCCCTTGTACACCAAAAGACCTGAGTCTCCTCAGCAGGAACAGCCTGCGCTGTCCCTTCTTGTAGAGTGCGTCAGTATTGTGTGACCAGTCTAGTTTATTGTTCAGATGAACACCCAGGTACTTATAGGATGTCACCATCTCAATGTCTGTTCCCTGTATATTTACTGGTGCTGTGAGGGGCTGCCCATGCCTGCGGCAGTCCACTACCAGCTCCTTAGTTTTCCTCGCGTTGATCTGGAGGCAGTTCCGATGGCACCAGTCCACGAAGTCCTGGATAAGCCCTCTGTACTCAGCTTCATCTCCGTTGGAGATGAGACCAACGATCGCAGAGTCATCAGAGAACTTCTGTAGATGGCAATGTGTTGTGTTGCGTGAGAAGTCCGCAGTATAAAGAGTGAACAGGAAGGGAGCCAGCACCGTTCCCTGGGGGGCCCGGTGCTGGCTAAGGTGATGCAGTCACCTTGGACAGGGGGGAAGAGGTACAGGTTGAGGTAGGAGTCACAACAACACAGTCAGCAGAAGAGCTTGGCAGGGAGAGCTCAGAAGCAGATGGACGCTGCAACTGGGTCTCCTCACCAGGAGTAAGACAGGACCTCTTTAAAATAGATATTAAGAAAACAAAGAAGAGGATTTGCTTTAACTCCTGCTCTTCCACTGGCAAGGACCCGGTGCTGCCAATGTTGAGATGATGAGATCAAGAAGAGCAGTCTCAGCAGGAGCGCACACGTGAGGGGAAACAGTCTCTGATGGGGCGTGCACGTGAAGAGAAACAGTCTCTGCAGGGGTGTGCACGTGAGGAGGGACAGTCTCTGCAGGAGCCTGCACATGAGGTGGGACAGCCTCTGCAGGATTGTGCACGTGGAGAGGAACAGTAACCGTGCTTGAGCTCACCTCCTCCACCATGGACCGAGCTGAGGTGGAGATGACCTTGGGGAAACAAGGGGTTAAGGTGAGTGGTGGAACACAGAAGGGGATGGCAGCAGAAAAAATATTTGAGGGCTCAGCAGCAATAAGAGGCGGCAGCTGAGTCTCCTCGCTGGGGACAAGGCAAAACCTCTCACTATCAGATGATAAAAAATGAGAAAATGGTACTTGCCTTGCCCCCAGCTCCATTGCTGCTGAGGTAAACTCCACCGCTGGAGAACCAGGCGAATCACTCCGGGTGGCTACAGTGACCATCTGGTGAGAAGCTGTTGCGCAGCGGGGAGGAGTTGGAGAGAAAAGCGCCGGGTGCCAGGGGATGGTTATCCGTCAGCACAGGTTTCGGCATTGATAGTGTCCCTGTCTTCAGCCCGTGGAGTGGCTGTGGGGCTGGGATTGGAGCTGAAGCGGATACCGGACGATGGTGAGGAGAGGAGGACACCAGAGTCCAGAGTCTTTGTCGGCACACACCTTGACAACCCAGGTGCATTCCTCACCATTTCACAGTACATATGCTGGAGGTTAGCGACTGAAAGTAACAGTCCGCCCAGCTGGGATAGCTCCGCAGGCTGGGAAATGTCTCTATTATCTTGGCTGCGAGGTTCAAGAAAGTTAGGGCTGCTTCCAGCGAATGGGAGGTGCGGGCGTCTGAAATAAGATAAAACCCACCCACACCTCATCCGCATTCAGTCCCAAACTCCAATAATCCGTACCTGCTGAGTCCTGTTCGGGTTGGGTCCAGCTGCAGTCTTCAGTCTCAGCAGATGACGAATAGGAGGGTGGTGGTGGTGGTAAAGCAGGGAGTGGGAGCCCCCACAGCCAGGGAAGAGGACGCAGGTTTGGGTGAGCCTCCAAGATGTTAGCGGCTGCTCCCAGACAATCCTCTGCCTCCTCTGGGGAAAGTGAACTGCCAGCAGTGGTAACCAAGTCCAAGCATACATATGGCCCACAGATCTTCCTCCTTCTACCCTCTCCTTCTCCTGTTCCTTTTGCCCGCTGGGTCCTTTACTGGCGGCATTATTCTATCATGGTGGCCCCCTACAGGGTGAAGGAGAGGACCCACTCACCAAGCGAGATAGGGAACATAATTTATTATGGAAAAACACAAACGCAGCACGAGGCTGGAAAAATTACACGAAGTGTATGGCAGGATAATGGAGAAGCAAACCTAAACCGTGACAAGCTGTGTGTGAGAGAACTGTGAAAGAATAATCAATTAAACAGATGTGAAAACAGTCAACTTAACAGCCTTCTTAACAGTATAACACCACACTGAAAGTGAGGCAAGCCCTGAATATAAAGGCAGGTGGTGATTAACACAATCAGAAACAGCTGTGAGTAATTAACAACACAAAGGGCCAATAATGAGGAGCAGACATAACTGAAAGTGCTGACACCACAGTAAACACAAAAATGAAGAGAGAGACAGGAGCAATGATAATAATAATAATAATAATAATAATAATAATAATAATAATGGCAATGATAATAATGAGTCTGAAAAGGAACATAAAGCGTGGACAGGGCTGCAGACCTGTCCAGAACCACTACATAAAGCATCTATTGTTATAATTTAAGTCACAATTGATGGTAGCAAGGAAGACAGGAAGGAAAAACATCCGACTCTACAATATATAACTGATAGTTTATGAAGACTAACAGCCTATTGAAAATGTAATTGCAGATATTTTACCATCCTCTGACTAGTTAGCCGCTAGAAGGCTAATGATTTTAACGCAAACTGAACTAAAAGAACCCCAATACTTCACCCTTGCAAGGTGGTTTCATTTTATGCCTCAAAAAGCTGGTAAAGAATAGGTTACCTATGGTTTTCTGACCACTGAAGTACAAATTTCATGCTGTCAAAATAATCAACGTTCATAAATATAGCAACCTACATGTGACTTTCAGACTGAATCACTTTGTCTAAAAATGTCTGTTTTTGAGGTCACAGTGAACTCAACCTTTGGCCAGGAAATTATAATCAGTTAATCATTCAAATGAGTTCAAGTTGAGGTCTGAGGCATATCTGAGGAAAATCATCTAAGGTGTTCTTGACATTTTGTGCCCTTAAAGAATGGGCAAAGATCCTGGAAACATACGCTCAACAAAGGCGGCCACTGGCTAAACAGGAAAGTGCTGAATTTGGTCTGTTTCTATACAGTATATTTTTCATCTGGTATGCTTACAGATGGAGAGCTGGTACTGTAGTTAAAGTAAGTTTATGATAAAACATTCAATTAACATGGCAGCAATCCTTGGAACAAGTCTTGCTTCAATTTTTTTTCATTCAACACTTTTTCCCTTTTGTTTAACAGCCACCAGCAGATCCATCACATCTAACAACTCAAAACGTTGACTCACTATCAGTGTGGTCTCCACACCCCCTGGTTTCTCTTTGTAGCTGGAAGAATTCCCACCAGAAGTCACTTGTTAGGTGAACAAAGATACCAAACAGATTTAAATGAAGGCAGTATAGACACCAGCACACAAGGCAGTGGGGACCTACATGAAGGTTTATGGCTTTCCAAACCCCTCCCAGATAAACAAGAATGGCCTGGCCTATTTGTTGTGGAGAAGATACAATACAAAACTTTTGAAAACGCATTCCAGCTGGGGAGGGGAGAACAGGCAGGCATAAACAGAAAGGCAAATAAATCCTATGCTGCTTTTACAAGCATGATCTTTCCAAATAATAGTCTCCCTTGTACTTTCAACTGAGGTTTAATGGGGAGGGTGGTCATGGGACTCCCCAGTGTGATGGCAATGCACTAATCTTCACTGTATGGTCCATTCACATGTGTTCACATCATTGTTTCCCAAATCTAAACAGGCACTGCAGTGTTACCCAGTGGAATTGTAAATTTTGAATGCATATTAATTCTTTTCTCCGTGTTGTCTATATTTGTTTTTGCTGATGTTTGACTTGAATTGGAAAGGAGTCTGTTCCTCCAATGCAGTTGTGCTGTTTATGTTATTGCTCTTTGTTATGTAATAATAACAATAATGCATCAGATTTATATAGTGCTTTTCATAGATGCTTTACAATAGATACATTATTCATTCACTCCACAGACAATGGTAGTGGTAAGGTACTACTGTAGCCACAGCTACCCTGGGGTGGCCTCTCCAACCATTACCAAACATTTATAACATTCATGTCCAGTGTCATGGACACTGGAGACAAGGTGGATAAAGTGTTTTACCCAGGGACACAATGGCAGGATGTCTGGGAAGAGCGGGATTCAAACCGCCAACCCCCCGGTTATTAGGTGACCCGCTCTACCTCCTTAGCCACTGCTGCCCACATTTCCCTCCTCGTTCCATTTTTACTGAGCACCAAGCTGGACGGCAGGAAGTTCCATTTTTATATCGTCTTTGACATGACCTGGCCGGGACTTGAACCCCGACCTCCCGGTTGTGGGGCGAATGCTCTACCAGCACCACTCCATGATGTTTGAGTGAATGGAGAGAGAGCAACTTTTTTTTTTTATTATCTTGGAACTTTTCCATTGTAAAGCACACATCTATGGAAACATTTTTATTAAAATGTGAAGTCAAGAAGAGTAAATGGAGTACATATCTGGAACTATTCAAAATAAAGGTAATAAGAATCATAGTAACAATTCTTTTTTGTATTTGAGAATTATGGTGAAAGATAAGTGTGATGGTTACAGTTGTCACGTCTGCCCACGGCAGATGTAAATTTTTAAAACAGGACCCAAGAGCACAGGCAGGACTTTAGGTGCAACAATATATTAACAGAAAACTCAAAGAGAAAACAAACAACAGCACAGGAGCTGAAAACAAAACTAAATCACAGAGGCTAAAATAACTCACGGAGGATAACGTAGATCACAGGGATAACGACAATGGCGCCACACCAGAACACAAACTCAGACTGACATAAATAGGGCAACTGATAATTACAAATGTGTGACAGCTGGGGAACAATCAGGGCCTAAACAGGAGCACATGAGGGAAAGTGGCTACAGGTATAGAAAACATGAGGAGCTGGGAACAATAGGTAAACAAATACTGTATGCACACAAGACCCAGAACCAGACAGGACAAACCAGACTAAGGTCAGGGGAGCACAAAAGACAATAAAACCAATAATGAAAATAAACAAAGGATCACAAAAATGACAATAAAGACAAACCAGGGATGACACAACAGACCGAGCAAACACAGAAGATAATAACAGAGGACCCAGGGGAACACAGAAGGCAAATAGTGCCACTAATTATAATAAACCAAAACAGGGAAAACCCAGAGAACAAAAATGAACATAAGGTGTGGACATGATCCTAAGACCATGCCCAGATTATGACATCAGTCTGTGGTATTGTTTCTCAGTGTTTCCCCCAGGTTTACAGCCTTGGGGGGTGGCTGCAACTAAACGATTATTTTTGTAGTTAGCTAATCTGACTGTTTTTTCAATTAGTCGACTAATCACAATTTTTTTCTGTCATATCCACCATCTCTGCTTCCTGTTGGCATGGCTCATGTTCGGGGCTCCAGGCCATGTTTAACCTCACCTGTTTAAGTGAAAATCCCTTTGTTGTCAGTCTCTGTCTTAATATATTGTAGCATTGTAGCTTATTATAAAAAGTTCCCATAGCTAAATAGAAAAACGACCCATGAAACAAGTTGAAAACTTGAATTTGACAGCTTAATAAACAGTGTGTGGAGCAACACGAGTAAATAAGAGAAACTAAAATGCAGTCTTTTAACACAAAAATAAAGTGCAAAAACTCAAATAAGCAGCTTCTGCTGCACCATGGAAAGCTGTTGTAACTCTGCATGTTCAAAACAAACTAGAGTAACATTAAAATCCATAAAAGTGAAAAAAGAAAGAAAAAGAAAACAGTCCATCTTATTAAAACCTTTCTGGGTCCGGAAGTTTAAAAGTTCAATTAGGCTTCAGATGAAAATAAAAAGAATTTCTTCCAGTCCAGAATAACAGTTTGCAAATGCTTTAAGTTACAGTGCAGGAATATCAGCCTTCACTACACATACAGTGAAATATTTAAGCCCTTTAAATTTATTTTAGATGATTATGGTTACATTTTTTATAAATTAAATTACAAATCAAGGTATTGTAATTTACTGAGATGCACTAATATTCAGAATGACGGCTGATATTGCCACAACAAAAAGAGGGAAGATAAGGGAGTAAGCCACTCCTGTAATTCACTAATTTAGTGCACTTAACATGTTAGTCAACAGAATTGAAATGGCTCAGCCGTCAGCAGCCATCATCCAAGAGAGATTATTGTCCAACAGGTAAACTAACATAAGCAGCACATGCTAACAGTTAATCAGTTTTCTAAAGCTGAGACAGTTGCTGAGACAGTCGCTCATTGAAAATAAGAAGCTCTAAATTTACTCACTAACCTTACCAGTGCGATGTTTATAAGTGGCCTAACTTCAGTCATCACCAGGACGGAGCACAGCTGAGACTCGCACACAGTCAGCCAAGCCGGTGGACAGAGTGGAGGAAGGAGGGGGAGGAGGATGGATGCATCATGGTAGTGCTGTGATAATGACAACTCTGCTTTGCATTTAACTTGTTTCATTTGTTTATTTTTGGTAAAATGCACCCGTACTTTGGAAAGTTTTGGCTTCTTCTCCGTGATTTTCTCTTTTCTGTGTTGCCATGATGCGCTGCTCTTCTTCTTTGCTGGAACAGTTAAACTGAACATTTCCACAGCATGCATATGAACTTTAAAATTAAAAGATTTGTCAACAATAAAAATCTGCGTCAACAAATTTTTATCATCGATGTCATCTGTTTGCTTACACGCAGCAGAATTCCGCCCTGCCGCATGATACCAGAGCACAGAGAAGAGACAGAAATGAGCTGCTGTCATGTAAATAAGATACTGTAAATAACATAAGGATGTTTAGTTTGTTTAATAAAAGGACAAGGTAAAGACTTGTTCTATAGTGAATGTATTGTAAAATGACTTCTGTTGTGATCTGGCGCCATATAGAAAAATAAAATTAAACAAAACTGACTTGATACTCTAGTCTCCCCCCCCCCCCCCCAGTATAACGGTAGGGGAAACACTGTTTCTGTTTTCTTTTGATTGTTTTTCTTTTCAAAAATCTGTAGCTTCAGCCTATACATTTTGGTCAGCATGTCTACATCTACATCAGGAACGTAAAACTGTCAGACTTGACACTTTGTTGATGGTGTGCATGGTAAGAAAAGGAGAAACAAGCAAGTAAAAGGTAGTAAAAGGTATGGGTCAGAAACATGGACCATCACAAAAGAACTAGAGGCTCATATAGATGGATGTTATACACAACTATTGTGAAGAGCATTGAACATAAGTTGGAAGGACCATATTCCTAACAGAGTTGTGTATGGAAAATTACCCCTCATAACAATGACAATAAAAGTGAGGCATCTATGGTTTGCCAGACACTGCCTACGCGCAGTGGACCAACCTGTTTCCCACCTGGTCTTCTGGACTCCAGTCAGTGGTTGCACTAGCTGTGGTAGACAAAGACTGAGTTATCTGTGGTATATGGAATAATGGCACTTTATTGTGAATTGCAGTGTGGTGACATGGATCTCCCGTCAAGTCACCGCACTGCCCTATATAGTGGGCGGGCCACAATCTTAGGGTCTCTTTGACCGGTGTCCATTGCCAGGTGCCTGCCGTGTAACCGCTACTTCCAGTTCCAACAATAAAGCTGTGTTCGCCAGCTTCATCTTGCCTCATTCATCACCCAGGTATTTCCATACATAATATTTGGCAATCGAGGATTAACTCATGGAGGCGTGTATCACACCACTTTGTCCCTTTTTCGAGTTTCCGGGTGAACTGCCAGTGCCTTGGCCCAGGTGGTTCGAGGCCTTCCAAACTTACATCACCGCACTGGACCTCAGACAGCTTGACAAGCTAAGGGCACGTGCGCTTCTTGTCCATAGCCTGGGTATCGAGGGCCAGCGAATCCTGTGGACACTCGGAGTCTCTGACTCCTTTGAGGACGTCGTGGAGCTGCTAGCCAACCATTTCCACACCCCAGATAGCGTGACTGTCCGGAGGATTCGTTTTCAGCAGCGACATCAGCGGGTGGGTGAGCCTATTTACCAGTTTTTCACCAATTTAAGACAGCTAGCTAACGAGTGCCGTTGGAAGATGAAATGGTATGTGACCAGCTTGCGGAGCACACATGCAGTGCTGCACTGCGGGCTAGGCTACTCACGGTGCCCGATGACTTAACATTAGCCAGAGCTGTCGAACTAGCTCTCCAGCTGGAGGCCGCAGACAAGCTAGCTTTGGAGCTAACCTAGCGCCAGTCACAGAGGCTGCCGGAGCCTCCCGCCGTGGCAAATGTTGTGGACTCGGAAAGCGAGGATAGCTTGGACGACGACTTTACGGAAACCAATGCTGCCAACCGAAGGGCTGCCCTGGGAAGACCCCTGTGCCAAGGTTGTGGGTCTGCAATGCACCGAAATAAGGCGAAGGACTTCCCAGCTAGGGAAACACGTTGCAGCAGATGTGGCCGCTTGAACCATTATGCTAGAGTGTGCCGTGTATCTGAACTGGAGAGCCCACGGAAGAAATCACTCCGCCCGCCCCCGACAACTTATCCATTCGGTGTTCCCCAGCACAGACGGGTACACGTACTGCGCAGTGGAGTTGGATGGCGTGGAGGTGCCACTGCTGCTCAACAGGGCGGCAGGAGGGTCATTGCTGAATTGGGCCACGGTGAGGAAGTTCTTCCCCCACTACAGGATTAAAGGTAACCCAGCGCCGTTGTATAGGTATGGAGGTGGCAGGCTGTGCATGGTTGGGACTTTGGAGTTAATGGTCCGGTACAAGTCTGCGAAGATGGTTGACTTCATGTTCCACGGGACAGCATGAGGCGATAACATCATGGGCTGTGATTTGTTTTACGGACTGGGTTTCGCCATTAAAAATGGTGCCGGGAACAAATGGTCAGGTTGTGGCCGCTGGACCCCCTCGGTTCCGGTGGTCAAAGAGAATGTTGTGTGGGACGAGGAGCTAATGGACACCACAGAGGTCAAGCAGGTCCAGTTTCACTCAGGTTCGGTGTAGAAAAGTCTCAGTGCCAGTGCTCAGGACAAGATAGACCAGGGTACCGAGCATGGCGGTGGGGCACCTGCATCGTTGAGTGACACCATGCTAGCTCCAGATGCCTCTGGAGCTTGGCCACAGGAGAATAGAGAGTCTGCGGCTACGACGGTGACCGCTACAATGGTTTTAGAAGAGGATGGGGCCAGACCGATGAGCATGGAGTTACCGCATGCTCAGCAGCACTATGTCAGGCCGAGCCAGGCCCGGCTGAGGGTTTTGGACTTGGTTCAAGTTCGGGGTTATGAATGTCCACGGTGAAGATGGGCCAAACAATAGCCAGCAAAACACAGAGGATGTCTGCGTATAGTGGCGAAGTTGGGTGCAGCACACTTCCGGTTATCCGATGGCTCATCGAGGCATGCCAATCAGCTTCGGTGTGTCCAGGAGGACGCTCCGGGTGACAAGGCTGGATGGGAGTTGGTGTTGGTTGTGAAGGAGTCGGGCTCCACTGTTCAGAAGATCAGCCATCAACCCAGGGGCTTGCTGCTTCTAGGGGCGTGTTTGCTGAGGGGCTGCCAAGGGGCCCCCCATGCCGGTTCTACCTCTTCCACCCAAGTGACTGTCCTGTAAAAATTGGGTGTTTATAGTTCCTGTGTTTTATGTCATGATCCTGAGCACGGGTGGGTGCCATGCTCAGCTTCCAAGTTGTATTATGCCTTCTTTTATGGTCTGTACTGTCAGACCATTGTCTGTTAACCTTTGATTTTACTATTTCTGACTATTTGGCTCCTAAAGAAAAATATTACTACAGTAGATGCCTCGCAGATGATGCTGTTACCAAATTTATGCAGACTGTTTCCTCTATGCCATGTGTCAACATAACAGAGATAAGCTATGGGGTGCTTGCTCCTTCTGTAATTGATAGCATGGTAGATAGTGTGACAGCTTCTCCGCATCAGACTCTAGACATGGTGGCCCCTTTAAAAAAGAAAAAGTCTATTCAGAAATTTCTAACTCCTTGGTTCAACACAGAAACTCATAGCTTAAAATAGAAGACTCGTCAGTTAGAAAGAAAATGGCACTCCACTAAATTAGATGAAATCTATTTAGCTTGGAGAAATCATCTTGTAATTTATAAAAAAAAAAAAAAATCTCTTAGGAAAGCTAGAACAAGTTATTATTCCTCATTAATAGAAGAGAACAAGAATTATCCCAGGTTTCTTTTCAGCACTGTAGCCAGACCGACAAAGAGTCAGGACTCTGTCAGTCCTAGCATTCCCTTAGAGCTTACTAGTCAGGACTTTATGAACTTTTTCAATAATAAGATTTCATCTATCAGAGATAAAATCAGTCAGATTCTTCCCATCGTTAACTTAATACATTAAGTACTACAACTCCTTCAATTGATATCTGTTTAGATGAGTTTACTCCAATTGACCTTTTAGAGTTAGATAAAATAATTTCCTCATCCAAGCTTTCAACTTGTCTTTTAGACCCTATTCCTACCAGGTTATTTAAAGAAATCTTCCCATTTATTGGTAGCTCTATTCTTCAAATAATCAATTCTTCATTAGCATTAGGCCATGTACCGCAGGCTTTTAAAACTGCTGTAATTAAGCCCTTACTCAAAAAGCCAACACTGGATCCAGGAGTTTTAGCTAACTATAGACCAATGTCTAATCTGCCTTTTATTTCAAAAATCTAAGAAAGATTTGTTGCTACGCAATTATTTGACCACTTGTAGAGGAATGGTTTATTTGAAGAGTTTCAATCTGGGTTTAGAATCCATCATAGTACTGAAACAGCCTTAGTTAAGGTCACTAATGACCTCCTTATCGCATCTGATAATGGACTTGTCTTTTAAGACCTTAGTGCAGCTTTTGATACTATCGACCATAATATTCTACTTGATAGATTAGAACACCATTGTAACAATATATGAGTTTAGTAGTAGTAGTAGATTAGTTTATTTGACAGGGACAGTGCAATAAACATAGACAATTAATCAAAGACAATCAATCTGATGTGTTGCACATAGAGTGTATAGCTATTAGCTAATTTGCAACTCTTGTCCCTGGATGGGCTTTAGAAAAAAGAATCAAGATAAAAAATATACACAATAACCACATACATCAATGCAGAAAAATTATAAATACACAATTATAAATATTATAAATATTATAAATACACAAATATAACAGCCTGACTCACATTTAACATAAATATTATAAATATTATAAATACACAAATATAACAGCCTGACTCACATTTAACACATATAACATACATTTATAATTATGATCAGGTATAAAAATTATTTAATTTATATTAATGTATTGGAACGTGAGATGAATTCTTGGTTCATATACACAGGAAAAGTTAATAACACTCGTGGGGCACTAGCTCCTATCTAAAGAAGCAATTTTAATCTTTATTTCACTTTATACCTGTTTAATCATGCAATAAATTGATTAATAATCAGTCTCAAAATTTTAGTGAATTCGATACTGGGGACTTAAACCAGAATCAGAATGAAATAAATTCTCAACAACTTCTCTCATTTTCACATATTTATTAAATGAAATGAGGCAAATGAGGCAAATAAATGCAATGAGACATTGCAATTATTTCATTAACCATGAAATTAAACTTGTAAATGATAGATTAACAGTGTCAACATTTGCAGAACCAGGGTTAACTGTGAAATGAATATAGATCAGTTTGAAGTCAACAGATTATGGAAACAATGCAAATTTATGGAGAAAGTTTTACTAATTATATGAAAAGTTCTGGATTACTCTTTAAGAAAATGAAAACGGGATTTTAATGAAAAGAAAGGTTATGTTAATGGCTCTAATTTTGCATTTGATCAAATATTGAAAGATTCTCAAATCTCAGACGTTTGATTCAGCAGATGGATAAAGAAGTTGCAGCTCACGTGATTCCTTGTTTGATGGTCGAAACTGACGATCCTTCTGCGTTGCTGTCTGAAAGATTCCGATGTATGAAAAGTGCCAAAAGCCGGAATATTTGTCCAGCAAATATGCGGTGATACGGCAACTTTTCCAGTCGGTTGTCACAAGATGAGGTTTCGTATGTTTGATCACAATGGCTGGGAATCCAGCCGAGGCGTCTAATCTTCGTGGCGTGCTGATTTCTTCAGCTGCGTGTAATGGCGGGCGACGTCCAGGATCTGCGGTTTCCCATGCGAGAATTCAAGAGCCATTACCCAAAATCTGATCAAATAGCAAAATTGAAAGAATTTTCGGACTAGTGCAGATGAAAATAGTTTCTAGTGTGTACATTGGTCAATATAAAAATTAAAACAAAGTCAAGATTAAAAATGGCGAGTTTAAAGAAAGTTTAACAAGAAAAGTTATAAAAATAAATGTCTAGGATTGGAGTTTTTAACTCCTAATTAGAATTGAGCTCAAGAAAAAGAATTAATTCCTAGGCGCTTAAAGAAACATTAAGATACAAAGAGGTTACAAAAAAAAAAAACAGGATACTTCAGGCTCTGTGATTGTAGAGAAGAAACACGTGGGATAAGTCCCTTTGTTCTCCCGAAAAGTTCTCTGCTGTGGACAGACATGAAGACAATAGAAGTAAAAAGCTGAAAAAGAGCAGACTGAAAAAGGGCATTGTTTCCTTTTTATCTGGGGAAACTTTCGTGGGCCTCCGGGATTGACAGGAGCCCCCAGCCAATAGGCTTCCTCCATGGGTGGGCTTTTATGAACTTTAGTCCAATGAACAAACAGTCTTTCGTCTGAACCTAGAGTGAGCTGTTGTCAAGCAAAGATTGGCGGCTGGCGGTCACATGATTTGAGATACCTTCACAAACTCTAATACACAAGTTTCAATACTGCAATATTCCTCTATACATTTATGTATAACTCTAACCTATTTCAGTGTTCATGCAACTTATAACCAGTGCTTATAAATTAACATGCAAGAATAAGCATTCATTCAAACATTTTAGCATGCAGATATTTAAATCAAGGATTAATACATTTCAAACCTATTATTGATTGTCCAGAATAAATATATAGATAAATATCATTTGCATAATATTGCCAAGATCAGGAGCATCTTGTCTCAGAGTGATGCTGAGAAACCAATCCACGCATTTGTTAGCTCTAGATTAGATTATTGTAACTCTTTATTATCAGGTTGTACCTAAAACATCTTTAAAAAGTCTTCAGCTGATCCAAAATGCTGCAGCTAGAGTTTTAACAGGTATTAGAAAGACAGATCACATCTCTCCGGTTCTGGCCTCCCTTCATTGGCTTCCCATAGAATTTAGAATTAAGTTTAAAATCCTTCTTCTCACTTACAGATCTCTAAATAATCAGGCCCCTTTTTATTTAAAAGATCTTGTCATGTTCAGGGTTGTTTTCAACCCCGTCCACGACCTGTGGCTGTAGGTTTTGATTATTGCTTATTAATTCCAGCTGGCAGATTGAGCCTTACTATCCACCAGTCCTACAGCCACGCCTCCTCCTCTCACCAGACATTCACCAGCTGTATGGTTTCACCACATCCACACATACGCACACGCACACACACACACACACACATAGTTCCAGTCAGTCACGCACCTGCTTGCCATACGGCTGTGTCCACTTGCCTTTGTTAGCGTATTGTGTACTTATAGGGAGGCAGTGTGATCAGTCAGTGTAGCAACTTAACGCAACCCTGGACTTCCTGGCTCGCAGACTGTTGGTTTTTCACCTGGACTGAACTGTGTAGTTACTCCAGAGCCTTTCCGCTGCTACGCATATGTATGTCCTCTTATTATTGCCTTTCCCTCCACTCCTGTTCTGTCTGGAGCGTGCTTGGCTTTTCTTCCCCCACCAACAAAGCTAGAAGCCGGCTGTCTGTTCATCTATTTGTGACTGTTATATGGATATTGTGTACACTTTTCCTTTCATTAATAAAGACGTTACATTACTGCATGTTGGGCTTGTATCCATTCATATGTTCGCTGCACGATTACGCAGCAGACATGACAGTAAGCTGCCACTGCAAAGAGCCCAAGCAATGAGTAGCGTGTTGTTGTTTTTTTTTCCCCCCTTTCATTTTGTGTGTGTTTTTTCCACCCACCTGAACTGAAGAAATCATGTCCTGGCTGGATGAAGCGGAGCTGCGGGGTGTGTGTGTCCTGGAGGGTCTCCTGTCTCAGATCGAGACCACCAGCACTCCCGAGTCAGTCCATTTGAGCTGGGACAGTGCAGCACGATTAATGGAGAAGCGTCCCTATCTGTGGAGCTGCGCAGAGGCCACCTTCATCTTGGCCTTGTGGGTCACCCCCACAGCCTATGGACAAGCAGAGCGCTCAGCTGGAGCAATTAGCAGAACAATGAGATGTGTGTATTGATATCAATGGGCAGCCTCTCTTTGTCTGGCTCTTTCCTGCCAGTGTCCTGCTGTTATGTGTGACTCAAATGCAGATGTTCATGCTTCCTGCTCTGTACTGTGATGCAAAGGTGCCTTTCATGTATTGTCTGTAGCTGGGTATATAAGCTGACTGAAATTCACATGTTCTCTCTCTCTGACTACTGCTTCTGACTACACGCATAGCCTGTCTGCTTAAGAGAGCCTGAGGGCTCGCTCTGGCACGCTTATACAGTGCTGGGGTGAGTTCTGTGATGGCGGGATGAATGATAAATAAACACCCTTAAAAACTCTCAGTTTGCTGCTTATTATTTCATGCCGCCACACTGGTGACCCCAAGAAAAGAACACGCTGGCAGCCCCCGGCGGTGACTCTCCGATGACAAGCGAACGCAGCAGCCTGACGCAAATGGACTGCCCTCCCTTCGGCTACAGGGAGACCTCGACGCAGAACCAACACCAGGCGAACTCTCCGTAGATCACCCACGACAGGGAAAGCCGCAGAAAGCTTCATGGTGCGACCCTCGCCTGAGATCGGGACATCCACGCTGGACCGGCCAAGGGACACAGAACGTCTTCTCCCTCTCACCGCTCCTCCTCCCTCTCTCCGCTCCTACGCATCTACGCGAGCCCGAGGGACAAAGATCGTCTACTCCCTCTCACCGCTCCAACGCATCTGCACGAGCCCGAGGGACAAAGATTGTCTACTTCCTCTCACTGCTCCAACGCACCACGAGCGAACGACGCAACAGCTCAACAGGGATGACCATCGGCGCCCACGACGCTAATCTCCATCAAGCTCCCTGACCCTGACTCGCCTCTCAACAGCGGACCACCCACGCACGGAACCCCCGCGCGTACACCGGGGGGTTACGAAGACAGCGCACCACGCACGGGACAATAACGGCTCCACAGACCGCCACCGTCCTCCGCCGCTGCACATCGGAACCTTCAGGGCTGCTCACACACCTGAGGCACACACGCAGCTCACTCACAGGATTTTGTATGGGTCTCAGCCACGGCGCACAATGAGAATTCAGCCGTCAGCTGTCCCCGAGGGCTTTAGGGTTGCGCCCGCACCTAAAGTTAACATGCCAAGTCCCTCAGCTTTTGTTTTTTCTCACAGCCGCTACGCAGCCTCGCACAACTGAGCCGCGAGACGAGTCAGAGACTAATTTTTCTTCTCACAGCTGCTGTGGACCTCCGCACGTTCAACAGGACAGCCCCTCAACACCGTGGATCCACATGCAATTTTTGCGCGGCCCAGACAAATTCGCCGTCCCGGGCTGGCACTTGCTACCCCCACCCTCCTCCCTCCCCCTCCGCTTGCACAGAGCTTTTCCCGCAGCTCGCTACCAAAACCGGACGATCGAGGCCTCAGCCCCCCGCTGAGCCCTCTGGGGGGGGGGGTCACCCCCACAGCCTACGGACAAGCAGAGCCCTCAGCTGGAGCAATTAGCAGAACAATGAGATGTGTGTATTGATATCAATGGGCAGCCTCTCTTTGTCTGGCTCTTTCCTGCCAGTGTCCTGCTGTTATGTGTGACTCAAATGCAGATGTTCATGCTTCCTGCTCTGTACTGTGATGCAAAGGTGCCTTTCATGTATTGTCTGTAGCTGGGTATATAAGCTGACTGAAATTCACATGTTCTCTCTCTCTGACTACTGCTTCTGACTACACGCATAGCCTGTCTGCTTAAGAGAGCCTGAGGGCTCGCTCTGGCACGCTTATACAGTGCCGGGGTGAGTTCTGTGATGGCGGGATGAATGATAAATAAACACCCTTAAAAACTCTCAGTTCGCTGCTTATTATTTCATGCCGCCACAGCCTCCATTTTCTCCTATTCATGGGAGAGCGGGGTACAGGAAGAAGCCACTCCGACGCGGGACCCACCCCGTTGGGAGAAGAAGTGTTCCCGGAAGCCGGAGGCTCGTCACCCTCGTCTCGACCCTGGGCCCACTCCTCCGATACACAAACCTGCAGCTGACTCCCACACCCGGGTTGCCAGGCAAGTGTTTTTTCATCCTTTTTCTTCTGAAAATGATAAACCTTGTCTGTCACCCGGGAGAGAGACACAGGCTGTGTTGTCGCCTACATTTTCTCCTTGAGCTGTGGAAATTAAGACCTCTGTTCCCTTTGTGTCTCCCCTGTCTCTGCCTGAGGGTCCATCTGATCACCAGAGGGAGGACCAAGCCTCTCTGATGGCCATGGACCATGGAAGGACCTTTACCGTTTCTCGACCTGATGAGTCGTGTATGCCATGCCCGGGAGGAACTCCAAAAGCTCCAGCCCCCAGGAACTCTGCTCTGGCTGTCCTGTCAGCCTCCCTCCCTGGAGCTGTCGCAGCTGAGAATCCTTCACCCACGATGCCGTCATCGACTGCTGGGAGTGCAGCCAGTCCTCCCTTGGTCCCGGCCGCCATCCAGGTTGCAGTGGCAGTTTCCTTAGGTTTTTCCAAGGGGCCCAAGTTCATCGCTGACACAAGGATGGAGGAGTCCGGGCTAGCTGCAGTGGAGACCATCATACCTGGGAGAAACAGGCAAGTGATTTTTCATTCCATTTGTCAATCTGATAAATTTTCTTGCCTGGCTCCCAGGAGTGAGGCCCAGTGCATGCAGTCCACTGGGTCCTCACCACCCGTTGCAGCAGAAAATGTCTCACCTACCCTCTCCATATCGTTTCCTTTAATCTGTGAGCATTCATCGGCCCTGGAGCTCAGTCACCAGATGAAGGAGGAGCCCATGGTGCTGAATGACTCTACTCCAGCCCCGCGGAACTTCTATGGACTGAGAGAGGGCACTGTGACCGACCTGAGGCCTGAGCCGACGAAGAAGCATCCCCTGGCTTCAGTCACCTGGGGTCCAGTGCAATGTGAGACTCCACCTCCAGAATCCACCCTGGGAGAGTCACCCACGTTGGAATCTTTTCTGGAGGAGGTGAAGACTGCAACCACCATCACGCCTGCTGTGGAGGCTGCCGCAGCAGAGTAAGCACCCAAGCTGCACCTCCAGGAGGCCGAGCCCTTGGAGATGTCGCCTGGATTGTTGGAGTCCTGGACAGCGGTGGAGCTCGAGTTAAGGCAAGTGCTCTCTTTTGTCTTTTTTCCGCTCCCTTGTAGAGCATTTTTGCCTAGCTCCAGGTGAGGAAGGCCAGCTGCAGCCACACGCTGCACCTGAGCTCGCCTCGCTGGGCTCTGCCACTGCCGGCGACTCTGACCCCTCCTCCTCTGTATCTGAGTCCTTTTCTAGGGTTGCCGGAGAGAGGTCCACGTTGCCGGACAAGGCGGAGGATCTGGGCTTGCTCCTGGAGGTTATTGTCCTCGAAGGTGCAGCCAAGGCCCATTCAGGGTCCACCACGGGTGCAGCAAGGGTCCTCCCAGGCTCCAGCGTGGGTGCAACCATGACTTGGTCGGGGTCCACCATGGGTGCTACACTGGCCCAATCAAGACTCAACGTGGGTGCAACTAAGGTTCTGCATCACATCTGGACCATCGAGGGTGTCGCCAGCCAACGCAAGGACACCAGGGTCTCCTTCCCCCTTCCAGAGGTCTGGTGGGGGATCCTTCTCTTCCTACTGGATACCGTCATGATTTGCCAGGTCCTGCCACCAGTGGCCTCAAGGGTCTCCTTTCCCTGGTCCGGTCGCCCACCTCCCAGTCTCCCGGTGGGCAGACTGCTTCCTTGCTTTCCCCTTGGTTCTGGTGGCCCAATGATGTGGATCGACCACCTGAGGGTCTGCGTCTCCCGGTTAAGGGGCCACTTTCCGGCCCATTTCACCTGGCCCGGTGGCTGAGGAACCCCAGTTGGCTGCCCGAGAAACTGTACTGTTGGGGTCGGTGGCCAGGTTTCCCAGGTAGGCCACCTGACTCACCTTGCCCAGCAGCCCGGCTGGTGTTGGACTTTGGCAGGCCACCTGGCCTGGTTCATGGACATTGTGGGCCCAGGACAGTGGCCAGCCCCCTGAGCCTTGGGACTCTTGGGTTTCAGGAGGGGTGATTGTGTTTTTGGGGTTGGGAAGTGTCGTGTTCATTGTGTTGTATTGTGGTGTTTATCTTTTCCTGGTTAATCCCCCACCTCCCGCTCTGGGTTGTTGTGTTGGTCTTTGGAGGGGGAGGGGGGCAGGCTTTGTTTTCCGTTTTGATGGTACGGTGGATGTCTGGTATCCACCCCTTGGGGGGGGGGGGCTCTTTCATGTTCAGGGTTGTTTTCAACCCCGTCCATGACCTGTGGCTGTAGGTTTTGATTATTGCTTATTAATTCCATCTCGCAGATTGAGCCTTGCTATCTGTCAGTCCTACAGCCACGCCTCCTCTTCTCACCAGACATTCACCGGCTGTATGGTTTCACCACATACACACATACACATGCATGCATGCACGCACACACACACACACACACACACACATATACACACATAGTTCCAATCAGTCACGCACCTGCTTGCCACACGGCTGTGTTTACTTGCCTTCGTTAGTGTATTGTGTACTTATAGGGAGGCAGTGTGATCAGTCAATGTGGCAGCTAAACACAACCCTGGACTTCCCGGCTTGCAGACTGTTGGTTTATTCCCCTGGACTGAACCGTGTAGTTATTCCTGAGCCTTTCTGCTCCTACGCGTATGTAGTATGTCCTTCTATTATTGCCTTTCCCTCCGCTCCTATTCTGTCTGGAGCGTGCTTGGCTTTTTTTCCCCCACCAACAAAGCTAGAAGTCGGTTGTCTGTTCAAGTATTTGTGACTGTTATATGGATATTGTGTACATTTTTCCTTTCATTAATAAACACGTTACATTACTGCACGTTGGGCTTGTATCCATTCATATGTTCGCTGCACAATTACGCAGCGGACATGACAGATCTGATATTACCCTATTATCCTAACAGAGCACTATGCTCCCAAAATGTAGGATTATTTGTAATACCTAGAATCTCCAAAAGTACAATGGGAGGCAGAGCCTTCAGTTATCAAGCTCCTCTCCTGTGGAATCAGCTGACAATCTGGATTCAGGAGTCAGACTCTATCTCTGTTTTTAAGATTAAAACCTTCCTTTTTGATATTGCCTATAATTAGGGAGGGATCATGTGCCCCTGAACCCTCCCTTTGTTATGCTGCTTATAGGTTTAGACAGCTGTGGGACCTCTAACAGTGCACTGGGCTTCATTCCTTTCTTCACTCTCAATGAAATATTTTTGCTGGTCATTAACATCTGTTTGTTCTTTCCCATAGACTGAGTCCCTGTTGTGTTGTTTGCTCTCTATATGTCTGTTCTTTCTTCTTCTTCTCAATCCCCTCACCCCCCAGCCAGTCACAGCAGATGACTGCCCCTCCCTGAGCCTGGTTCTGCTGGAGGTTTCTTCCTGTTAAAAGGGAGTTTTACCTCTCCCCCATCGCCAAGTGCTTGCTCACAGGGGATCACCTGAGTGCTGGGGTCTTTCTGCAATTGTGGGGGTTTCTCCTAGAGTTGAAAGTGCTATGAGAAGACTGTTGCTGTGAAATGGTGCTATATAAATAAAGTTAAATTGAACTGAATTGAATTCTTTTGTATTTCTGTATCTGTTTATTTTGTATTTATTATGGTTATCTTAGGTTGGGGGTTTTCATGCACTTCTGTGTGTTGTCTTTGGGTGGTTATTTGTCCGTGATTAGTTATGAGTTGTTTTGCATGTTTCATTTTGTCATTATATTCTTGTCTATATATTTGTGTATTATCTCGTATTTTTTGTATCTCTTGGAGTTGTGTTATTTTACTCTTTGTATCATTATTTATTATTAATGGTCTGGGTTTTTATTTTGACAATGTTTGTGTACGTCCTGCTGTCAAACCTTGTTTCGTGGATTGCACACCTTTCACAGTTTGTGTATGATTATTTCTTCACTCATGGATCCACACCTGTCATTCATGGTTCATGTCCCATTTACCTATTTAAGGACACCCGTTGCTGTATCCTGCTGTTAACGTCCTCAGAGGAACCAGTTGTACTCTGAGTGAATGTGTTTTTCCCTCAGAGGTGAACGGGTGCACTCTTCCATGGATTTATCCTTTTCCCGTTTTCCCTAGTCATGAGCCCCGTTTCCCTTTGGGTGTGACTCCGACTAGGTTTTGTCTCTTTTCCCTGGCGTGTCTGAGCGCCTCAGCCTGGGTCCATCCAGGCTGTTCTCTCTTCCCCTCAGCGTGAGCCCCGTTCCCCTCCAGCGCTCCACTCACTATTCCCTTATTTGTAAGTGTTGTGTTTTGTTCGTGTTTAAGTTAATAAATGTTGCAAACTCACAGTTGGCATTTGAGGTCTTCTGCCAGCCCTTGAAAAGGGCTATTCATGACATTTTATGCATGCATGTTATGGTATGGGGTTATTTTTGTGTTTGCATTTTAGTTTAGGAGCATGGCAAGTAATTTTAGTTTAATGAAGGACTTTTTCTTTAAGCTATTTGGTGGCAGAATAATCCACCGTGCCATACGGGCTGTGCGGCAGTCCACCCACCAGCCCTATTCTAGGTTGTTTTGGGTGAATGTGTTAGGCCAATTTAGTACATTAGTTTTTGTTATTTTAGTGTGTGTTTCGGGTCCTAGATTGGGGGGGGGCTCAATTGTGTGTGTGGTTTTGGACTTTTCTAAGGGGGAGAGGAAATGTGGTATTGTGGTGACCCACCACAATCCCACCACAATCTACATGGACATTCAATCCTCACACTCAGTTAGCCTGCACTAAGCAGGGGACAATTTGCATACAGACAGAGATCTCCTGGGGGACAACCAGAACAATGGGCTATTGTTTAGACATCCCCGGATTAAGAAGAGGACGTCCGGCGCCAGTTGGTCATGCTAGTCATGTGTATTGACTGATATGTATACCAATATGCTAATGTGCCATGCATTCTCTCTTGTCTGTATAAAAAAGCTTACTATACATGCCTCACTGAGACACACAGACCACTGCAGCGCACAGCGCTACAAGTGCTTCTCATTATGTTGGAGGAAAATAAAACTCTGCCACCTTCCAGCTCGCCGCGTCTCGCCTGAACTTATTTGTTCCTCCACACTGGTGACCCTTGACGAAGAATGGAACACGAGGTGAACACCCCGGAGATGACCCGGACGGGAAGCCCCAGCACACGTCATGGTGCGCCCCTCATTTGATCTTATCCCTCCACACTGGTGACATAACGAGAGAAAATGACCGTCTGCTCCCTCTCACTGCGCTGTGGACACAGAGGACCAGAGAACACCTGCAACCTCTTCATCCTCACCGGAGCTCGCGCTCCGGAGCGCAGTGCTTGGACCAACACGCACCATGAACGGCAACACGAGCGAACAAAGGAAGCAGCCTGAACGGGGACAAACATCAACGCAGACTGCGTTGATTTCCACCAAGTTCCCCGACCCTGACTCAGCTCGCGACAAGTGGACCTCCCGCGCACAGAAGCCCCGCACGCACTCCGCAGGATTACGAGGACAGCGCAACTGCCAGCTAATGTGGTCACTGTGCCATGCGCATGCCACGCACAGGATCAAGCCAGCTCCACAGACCGATACAGCGTCCTCTGCCGCTGCACATGTCCGAGAAAAACGGCCGATCGCCACCCTTGGAACCTTCAGGGCTGCTCATGCACCTGAAGCAGATGTGCAGCCCACACACAGGACTTTGTATGGGTTTCTCAGCCATGGAGCACAAGGGGAATTTAGCCGATTGCTGTCCCTGAGGGCTTTAAGGCTGTTTGCGCACTTAAAAGCCAAACCGCCTCACACCCTCACACAGCTGTAGTTGTTTCACAGCCGCTACACATCCTCGGGGAATTTGGCCGCTCGCCTTCCCCACATACTCACTGGATCGAGCAATGAGAGAAGTCAGAGACTTAATTTTTTTTTTTCACAGCCGCTGTGGCTCTCCGCCAGGTTTACCGGGAAAGGCCCTCACCATTGTGGATCCACACGCAATTTTTGCATGGCCCAGACACCTTTGACGTCCCGGGCCGGCACTCACATACTCCCACCCCCCTCCTTCTGTACAGCGCTTTTCCCACACCTCACTCCCTAAAGCTGGCTGATTGCCGTCTTGTTCCATTACGCACGAAACACACTGGCCCGTGCACCCACGATCCACGGCCGTTCAACGTGCTGGAACCCGGAGTGGAGCACACTGTTTTTTTCCACCCCTCCCCCGTCCCCCTCACGGACTGACATGCCCTCTGACAGTTCTACCAGAGCTTGAGCCAAACGACGGGGGGGGGGGGGGGGGGGGTCACAACCCCTGCTGAGTGTTCTGGGGGGAGCCCTGTGGTGACCCACCACAATCTACATGGACATTCAATCCTCACACTCAGCTAGCCTGCACTAAGCAGGGGACAATTTGCATACGGACAGAGAGCTCCTGGGGGACAACCAGAACAATGGGCTATTGTTTAGACATCCCCGGATTAAGAAGAGGGCATCCGGCACCAGTTGGTCATGCTAATCATGTGTATTGACTGATATGTATACCAATATGCTAATGTGCCATGCATTCTCTCTTGCCTGTATAAAAGAACTTACTATACATGCCTCAACATTGCAACACAACACAGCACAGAAGGCACAACACAGCGCACAGCGCTACAAGTGTGTCTCATGATGTTGGAGGAAAATAAAACTCTGCAACCTGCCAGCTCGTCACATCTCGCCTGAACTTATTTTACCTCCACAGTATATTGAATAATGGCACTTTATTGTGAAGTGCAGTGTGGTGATGTGGACTTTCCGACACGTCACCGCACTGCCCTACTGCCCTATATAGTAGGCATCTTAGGATCTCTTTGACCGGTGCCCATCGCCAGGTGCCTGCCGTGTTACCGCTACTTCCAGTTCCAACAATAAAGCTGTGTTCGCCAGCTTCATCTTGCCTCATTCATTACCCAGGTATTTCCATACATAACATTACCCTGACACAATCAAAAGGGACGTGGGGCTTGAAGAGCAGGAGGTGTCAAGGCCGATGAAGGACAGGAAACTCTGGGCCCAACATGTTGCTGCGGCTTCTTTTGCTCCATCCACGGATGACAAATGATGATGAAACGGTAGTATTAAAATAGGATGAGTGCTTAAAAAATCCCAGTCCCCTTTTCACCCCATCAGGAACAAGACCTGTCCAGCTTCCATGACAGTACCAGAGTGCATGGCTCCACTGATATAGCTCCTGTCCATCATGCTTGGGCAACTGAGATAGTGTACCCTAGAAGGTCAGGTCTGCAAGCCCACTCTTAAAGGATGCCAAAGAGGGGGCCTCAGCAATGGTTGCTGGTAGAAAATTCCAGTGTGGAATACTGCGTGGGAAAAAGCTGAATTTGAAGACATCTGTTGATGCTGAGTAGGGAAGAAACTTGGCTCTGTGTTTAGACCTTGGCATGATTTTAGCTACCTTCAGATATGGAGTTAGATCAATATCTACTAGGCTGTCCTTCATTTTAAATATCATTGTAAGTTGTTGTTTGAGATGGCGTGTTTCCAGTGATTCCCAGTTAAGCTCCTTTAGCATGTTGGTCACACTGCTTGTATTGTGATACCTGTTAGTTGCAAAACAAGCTGCCCCATGCTGTACCATTTCGATTTTGTTTATTAGTAGCTTGTGATGGAGGTTCCAAACTGTGCAGCAGTATTCTAAGTGAGAGCAGACCACGGAGGTGTAGGCTCTGGAGGAGTACTTATTCCAGTAGTTAATAAAATGCTATTTTCAACTCTGTGCTATAAATACTGTATGTGTCCCATAGCCCGTTGCATGTTTTGCAACAATTAGAGCTGGGAACCATCAAAATTTTCCAGAATTGATACAGAAGGTACTGATTTGACTTGATTTATATCTGTTTTGACTCAATATCAATTCCCTGGATATTGCCATTATAATTATTAATTTCCTTGCATGTCAAAGAATTTCTCTGAGACCTATGTCAAATGTACAAGAGACACTGTAACTTGGTGAATGAAAGTGAGATATCCTGTGAACCTCTTATAAGTTTCATATATGGAAAAGGCATTATATTAAAGAGATCACTAAAAGGAATATTGGATCACTTAAATAAAATCGATTTGATATTGTTCAATTGATATTTTGGGCCCACCCCTGATAGCGATGTTGAGCTAGCTATTTTTTTTTTTATCAGAGAATGAAAACAACCACATGCTCCCACACTGCATGATATCTTTTTTTTTTAATGTAACATTGGCTGAATAATTCCTTTTGAAAAACTACTTAGGACAAGCATCTACCCTGATTGCACCTCACTGGTACTGTAAAGTGTATAACACTGGCTGAATAATTCCTTTTGAAAGACTGCTTACCAGTCCCACATATACAATGCTGCCATCGGTGACATTCATTGCACAGCAGGGCTTCCTTTCGTGGCTGTACGTCCTTGGCACAAGCCAAGCAGTTGTCTTCCATGATGAGAGTTCAGATAATGCACAGCCTACATTTACATATATGCTTCTGGGGCAAGTTTGTTGTGGAGAGAGTTGGGCATGGAGCAATAGTTGCCAAGTCTGCTTATTATAAGCAACTTTGGGCTTGTTTTTCTCTAAAGTTGCTTGCAAATCTCATCAGTCACGGATTGTGGGTTTTTCGGCTTGTTTTTTTTTTTTAACATGTAGTTGCTTATTTGATCGTGCTTTGCTGTTTGTGTGACAGCTCTCCCAGCTCCCCACAAAACAGGAGCGCGATAGTTAGTTCGTTTACAGGACCCATCCACACCCGTTTCCAGGTTACCGCACCCACCCCACTGATCTCTATAGAAAAACTAGATGGATCATTGGCCGCCAGAAGTGAAGCCACCTGGCCGCCATATTAGTACACCCAAAATACTAGTACATCCAAATCTAGGGTCGCTAAACATAATGTCAGCTCGATTTCTATAGTTCACCGGTTGTGCAAGATTGTAAACTGTCGCCATACCAAGAAGTTCAAAATCTGTTAATTTTTGGGAAAGTTATTGAGGCAAAAGTGGCCGGCCAAGAGCTTCACTTCTGGCGGCCAATGATTTATCCAGTTTTTCTATAGAGATCAGTGGCCCGCCCGACTTCACTCAGCTTTGTACTCCACTGTAATGGGGCGTGAGCTATCCAGGTTTTTTTATATATATATATACAAATCAGTGCATATGGGACCTTAAATCGAAAAAAATTCTCCACTGAAATGAATGGCAAGAGCAACACTATCTTTTGATCCCGATCAAATTTTGCCACGAGTTACACATATGACGTTTGTCAATTTAAAAGATAATTTTCCACGAAATTAAAGTTGTTAGCTGTTGTATAATAGAGTAATAATTAGTTTTTGTTTAAATGACTAGTGGACAACAACTCCCATCAACCCACGTCACTAAACTGTAATTGTGTTTCGTGCTGTTACTTATGCAGAATGCGCATGTCTTTTCTTTTGATCAGAGTTGAAAAAATTAATTTATTCAAAGTTTTTATGTTGACTGTGTTTACTATAAATTTACTGTTGCTTATGCAGAATACATATGGATTTTCCTTTAATTAGAGTTAATAAAATTCCGTTATTCAATGCTGACTGCTTACAGTCAATTCACTGCAAACAAAAATAAATCTATATATCGCTATATGTTATCAAGCAGCCTCTGTTTTACACAATGTGGTAGGTTGCCTGTTGGACTTTTTTGGGGCTTGTCTCCGTAGAGCTGGTTGTTTGTTTCTCTCGTGAAACCTGGCAACACTGCTTGAAGCGAGCTTGTCAAGACACGAGCAAGTTTTGGGGCGGCTGGGGCGAGTTTGTTATGGGGGGACTTGACGTAAACCCTTCGGACAAGCATCTACCCTGACTGCACCTCACTGGTACTGTAAAGTGTATACACATTCTGCCTGTAATTACATACAGCTGTTAATCTTGAAAACTGCAGGGGCAGAATGCACACATCGAAATGTGTATGAGCCTGGGAAGAGCTTGCCTCTAACCAATCGGTGCTGCAATTTATTACCCGGTAAACACGTGGGAATAGTATTCCAGCGCCGCAAGATAAACAACTACTCTGCTCCACGCACATCTCGCGATAGCGGACGCTCCCTCTGTGTATGCCTATTGTGAGAGTTTTCCAATTCTCGCGTGACCTTGGAAGTTTCCCACGCCTGTTGTTGTGGCGTCTGCCCTTTTCTCTCTCTCTCACTCTCTCGGTCTCTTTGCTGTTACTCGCCGCCTCCCCCTTTTTTCTGCTTTCCTCACCCACCCCCTTTCTCTCCGGCTCCCTCGTCTCCACACCTCCAGTCTGCTTCTGTTGTCTCGGCGGATTGTTGGACTGTGGGGAGCGAAAGGATATCGCGAGTATTGGAGTTTTGGTGAGAGTTTGTGGAAGATGGCGCCTGTTGTGACAGGGTGAGTCTGAGATTCGGGGCGGTGGGAAGAGGAGTTGGGAGAGGTTATAAGTTATTACCAAAATTTTGCCTAATTTTAGCCCTTCTGATGTCACCCGGGCACATCGTATTGCCTCGGCTTTTAGTTTTGCATTCAATAACGCCTTTTCCGTGGAAGTGTGCTTGCGTGTGAATGTTTTTTCCCCCCCCCTTTGAGCGGTCCACTTGCTTGTGCTGACTGTTGCTGCAGTGTTGTGTGAGCTAGCCCCTCTCTGCTAAAGCAGCCCCGGTGGTCTTCCCTCCCAGACAACGGCCAGTTAGTTAGCTTGGAAGGCTAGCAAGCCAAGTGAAACCCAGCCACTTCGGCGTGCATTTCGAAACTGTTTCACCCTAAAATTTCCAACACATCCACCCCCTTGGTGGCCGAACATGGGGCGCACTCGTGTGAATTGTTTTCGAAACGTGCTCCGGCTAGCCGAGGAAGCACGCATACGAATCGGATATACACAGACTAAACTCGGCTAGGCGCTGACGTTAGCTAGCAGTGTTTGAGAAACACGTTAATGTTATTGTTTGTGGCTTTGAATAGAGAAGCGCAGAGCTGCCACATGCAGCTAAAAGGGTACACTATTACGACTTGAGCTCACTGTAAGTGGTGCTGAAATACGGTGTTTGCTACACAAATAGCGAGCTGGATCTGCTCAACCCTCCTTTTATTGGACGTTTGATGAGGGGTGCATCGAAGGACAAGATGACTTGTGAAAAATGTGAATGCATTTCTCACGATATCGTTTTTGCATCCGAAAATATCAACAATGCTAACACTGCACCCGATCTGTCGATATTTAGATTTTTAATTCGATACTACTGTTATTAAATGTGAACAGTATCAGCTAGGTATGGGTGATGTGGGTAAAAAAAATACATATTGGTATAATTACTATTCTATGTCGATACACATCTCGGTGTATTTGTCTGAAGTGGACTGAATTGTAGAGAAGTTGTCACCTTTAGAATGTGATTTTTAGCTACAAACGCTTCCTAGTAAAAATGATTAAATTATGCTAGTTTGGGGGAAATAATTTTATTAGATGCATAAAATGCATCATCATATATGGAAGTACCTGAATTGATGCACAAATGTAAAAGATTAAATTTCTAAGTGTCCACACAGTTAAGCAGCAACCCATGTCTGTCTATGCTAGAGCTGAACAGCAAGTAATAGTGGTGTAGTGTAGTGGTGGTTATACTGGTTAAATGTAACAGTTCAGGTGACTTGTTACATCTCTCTTCCATTGGTTTTATGAACAAAAATACTGGAAGTAATTTCATTTGGTGTCATTACCAATTTTGCAAAAAACGCCAATGCATCTATAATTGTTTTACCATTGCATCGCAGCTCGCTGAATCATAATCAAATCATAAGTTGGCTAGAGCTTCTCACCCATAACGTCGACGGGGTTCAGTTCCACTTATGAGATAGTTTCGTAATACTCAGCATGTACATAAGTGAAATAAAAAAAAAACCAACAGATGGTTTCATGTGTTTTTCATGTTAATGTGTAATTTATCAAAGTGCAATGACTTTTTTTCCCCTCTTGTTTCACAAAACTCTTGCAGAAATGCAGCCAAACAATAAATGGAAAACTAACAGACATTTTCCTTGGAAAACTAATGAAGTTTAATTACAGAGGTAAAAATATTTCTGTTGCCCACACAAAGGGTGTGCTTGTGTGGACCATCCACGTTAACAACTCCCGCAAGTATAAGTTGAGGATTTTTTTTTTTTTTCATGTGTCTGAGATGACAAAGGAGTTAATTATTTGATGACCTGCTTGTTCTAGGTTTGAAAGTTTGCTCCCTGGATATGAGTTACATGTTTTTTTTTTTTTTAAAGTTAGTTTGTAAATGCTTGGATGGCTTAAGTTCTTGCACATTCAGAAACTGCAGGGAGTTTTCTATATCTTGAATGGAAGATATCTCGATATTTCCTCAAAAGTTGATGTATTGCGTAACCTTAATGTCTGCATTTTCGCTCATTTTCAGCTGTGATTATTTTTAATTCACAACATTGTTACAGCTTAAATATTAGTAAAGGGTTATTTTAGGGTTGAACAATATGGCCTAAAATCCATTTTTTATGCCACATTCAATTTCCAATTTTAATGTTTCTTTTTATACAACAGTTAATTATGACCAGGCAATTTGATTGGACAATAGGGATTACAGGAGCTACTAAAATCCACGATAATTGCACTCCCAACTTTCACTGGATATGTAATACTCCGCTTCAATGGCGTTCTAATAACCGTTAATTACTAACCGTTATTTACTGTCAACTCCTGGTCAGCACTTTAAGGCAACATTAATGGAATATGACAAAATGATGGACATTTTTCCAAATATAACATTTGAGTTAAATTATGAATGGTCATCAGAAGTGGAGGAGGAGAATAGAAGAAGCCAGGCTATTTCCATGGAAACCTCCCCATGTGCAAAAATTTCATCAGCTGACCTGGACAATCTGGAGGAAAGCAAAAACGAGGATAACACGGTAAAACCACAGTATTGTGGTGATGGACTCTTTGTTTCATCTGAAAATGCCAAGAAAAGCGAGCGAAGTGTGCCAGAAGAAATTGCTGGCTTGCTAACTACTAGCCAGCGGCTAGCTACTGGTGTTGTTCCCCATGTTTTGATCTCGGGTCTTCTGCAGTACCGACTCAAAAGGTACAGTGGTGTGAGAAATGCACAGTCCAAGGACGGATAATTTTTTCACACATAAGGAGTTGTTCAGAACTCCTTATACAAAGATATGGAGTGATATAGAGTGAAGTACGTGGTGGTAATGCACCTGTGGGCTGGTTGCCAACCGCCAATCAAATCTAAAAGAAGAAGAAGAAAAAGTGTTTGCCCCCTTCCTGATTTCTCATTTTTTTGTATGTTTGTCACACTTAAATGTTTCAGATCATCAAACAAATTTAAATATTAGACAAAGATAATGCAAGTAAACACAAAGTTCAGTTTTTAAATGAAGGTGTTTATTATTAAGGGTAAAAAAAAAAAATCCAAACCTACATGGCCCTGTGTGAACCCTGTATGAAAAAGTGACCCCCCCCCCATTAAAACATAAATTCAATTCAATTCAACTTTATTTATATAGCGCCATTTCACAACAACAGTCATCTCATAGCACTATCAACTGTAGGGAGGACCCCCACAGTTGCAGAAAGACCCCAGCAATCAGGCGATCCCCTGTGAGCAAGCACTTGGCGACGGTGGAGAGGAAAAACTCCCTTTTAACAGGAAGAAACCTCCAGCAGAACCAGGCTCAGGGAGGGGCAGTCATCTGCTGCGACTGGCTGGGGGGTGAGGGGACAGAGAAGAAGAAAAGAACAGACATGTAGAGAGCAAACAGCACGATGGGGACTCAATCTATGGGAGAGAACAAACAAATGTTAATGACCAGCAAAAAAAAAATATTTCATAGAGAGTGAGGAAAGGAGTGAGGCCCAGTGCATTATTGGAGGTCCCCTGGCTGACTAAACCTATTAGCAGCATAACTAAGGGAGGGTTCAGAAACACATGATCCCTCCCTAATTGTAGGCTATATCAAAAAGGTAGGTTTTAGCCCTATTCTTAAAAACAGAGATCGAGTCTGACTCCCGAATCCAGATTGGCAGCTGATTCCACAGGAGAGGAGCTTGATAACTGAAGGCTCTGCCTCCCATTGTACTTTTGGAGATTCTAGGTATTACAAGTAAACCTGCATTTTGGGAGCGTAGTGCTCTGTTAGGATGATACGGTAGTATCAGATCTTTTAAATAAAAAGGAGCCTGATTGTTTAGAGCTTTGTAAGTAAGAAGAAGGATTTTAAACTTAATTCTAAACTCTATGGGAAGCCAATGAAGGGAGGCCAGAACCGGAGAGATATGATCTCTCTTTCTAGTACCTGTTAAAACTCTTGCTGCAGCATTTTGGATCAGCTGAAGACTTTTTAAAGATGTTTTAGGACAGCCTGATAATAAAGAATTACAATAATCTAATCTCGAGCTAACAAAAGCGTGGATCAGCTTCTCAGCATCACTCTGAGACAAGATGCTCCTAATCTTGGCAATATTACGCAAATGATAGAAGGCAGTCTTAGAAACAAATTTAATATGTGAATTGAAGGACAAATCCTGATCAAAAATAACTCCAAGGTTCCTCACAGAGCTATTAAGAGAAAGAGTAACTGCATCCAAACTGAAAGTTTGATTTGGAAAGGAATTTCTAAGGTTTTTTGGACCAACAAGAATGACTTCAGTCTTATCTGAATTTAATAGCAGGAAATTACAAGTCATCCAAACTTTGATTTCCTTAAGACAGGCTTCTAACTTGGCTAATTGATTAGTATCATCTGGTTTCATTGACAGGTATAATTGTGTGTCATCTGCATAACAGTGAAAATGTATACAGTGCTTTCTAATAATGTTGCCTAACGGAAGCATATATAAACTAAAAAGATTAACTGTGGTTTATCACATCTTTGGAAAGCTGAGTTCAATTTCTCTAGCCACACCCAGGCCTGATTACTGCCACACCTGTTCTCAATCAAGAAATCACTTAAATAGGATCCGCCTGACAAAGTGAAGTAGACCAAAAGATCCTAAAAAGCTAGACATCATGCTGCGATCCAAAGAATTTCAGGAACAAATGAGAACCAAAGTAATTGAGATCTATCAGTCTGGAAAAGGTTAAAAAGCCATTTCTAAAGCTTTGGGACACAATGAACCACAGTGAGAGCCATTATTACTATACTATACTTATACTATACTTACTATACTATAGAGCCATTATTATTATACTAGCGGCTGCCCCGGCCTTGGATGCGCTCTGCAGAGCGTGCCCAAATGCCAAGTCACGTTTCGTTACCTTGTATTCATACATGTGTAATGACAATAAAGTTGAATCTCATCTCATCTCATCTCATCTCATTATTCACAAATGGCAAAAACATGGAACAGTGGTAAACCTTCCCCAGAGTGGCTGGCCGACCAAAATTACCCCAAGAGCGCAGCAACGACTCATCCAAGAGGTCACAAAAGACCCCACAACAACGTCCAAAGAACTGCAGGCCTCACTTGCCTCATTTAAGGTCAGTGTTCATAACTCCACCATAAGAAAGAGACTGGGTAAAAATGGCCTGCATGGCAGAGTTCCAAGACAAAAACCACTGCTGAGCAAAAAGAAGATAAAGGCTCCTCTCAGTTTTGCCAGAAATGATGATCCCCAAGACTTTTGGGAAAATACTCTGTGGACTGACGAGACAAAAGTTGAACTTCTTGGAAGATGTGTGTCCCATTACATCTGGCGTAAAAGTAACACAGCATTTCAGAACAGGAACATCATACCAACAGTAAAATATGGTGTTGGTACTGTGATGGTGTGGGGCTATTTTGCTGCTTCAGGACCTGGAAGACTTGCTGTGGTAAATGGAACCATGAATTCTGCTGTCTACCAAAAAATCCTGAAGGAGAATGTCCGGCTATCTGTTCATGACCTCAGGCTGAAGCGCACTTGGGTTCTGCAGCAGGGCAGTGATCCAAAACACACCAGCAAGTCCACCTCGGAATGGTTTAAGAAAAACAAAATGAAGACTTTGGAGTGGCCTAGTCAAAGTCCTGACCTGAGTCCGATTGCGATGCTGTGGCATGACCTTACAAAGGTGGTTCATGCTCGAAAACACTCCAATATGGCTGAATTACAACAATTCTGCAAAGATGAGTGGACCAAAATTCCTCCACGGCACTGTAAAAACTCATTGCCAGTTATCGCAAACACTTGATTACAGTTGTTGCTGCTAAGGTTGCCCAACCAGTTGTTAGTTTAGGGGACAATCACGTTTTCACACAGGGCCATGTAGGTTTGGATTTTTTTTTTCCCTTAATAATAAACACCATTTAAAAACTGCATTTTGTGTTTACTTGTGTTATCTTTGTTTAATATTTAAATTTGTTTGATGATCTGAAACATTTAAGTGTGACAAACATACAAAAAATGAGAAATCAGGAAGGGGGCAAACACTTTTTCACACCACTGTATACGTTTTATAAACAATGACTTTTGCACTTGACAGGATTTAATTTGTTTACACTAGTGCATGCCCGTAGAAAGCAAGTATTCCTGTCTGAAAGAGGTATCCCAATCAGGCTTTACAGGCCCAGATGTAGGCTGGTTTTGAAAGTGGAATACAGAGACGTAGCCTATATGTAGGCAATCACTTGTTAGACTTTGACAGATATGAAAGGGACTGAAATGAGATTTATTTGATTGTGTGAACATTAATCATAGAATAATTGCAAATGAATGGGACATCCAATATTGGCCACTGTTTAAGAACCACTTGTTTATTTTTTTTTTTTGTCAGGTCACTTATTTGTGTGATCTTTTATGACTTATATTCATAAATGTTGTATGTTGCACTTTGGGGAATGGGAGTTGTTCAGTCATCATAATTTAGTTTAATTGTATAGTTTATAGTCTATTGTCAATAAACTCATGCAGTATTATAACAGGACATGTTAACAGATACTTGAGACCCACTGTAGCGCATCCTTTTTATATGTTAGCAATATTATAAGTATAAAACGCCAAACATTATGTATTTATTGATTTATTTTTGTATTTGTATCTTGTATACTTGATTGATCCCCAGAGGGAAATTCAGAGCATCCATGTACGGCGCCTATCCCTTCACCCCCCCCCCCCCCCCCCCACACACACACACGCACACATACAGAGGATAATGAGCCTTTTGACTGCAGCTTTTGCATCAGTGTTGGCCATTTGTCTGTAAATATTTAAATAAAAGTGGTTTATTTCGTTATTTGGACATTTTTGCGTGTTGTTGTTTAGTCAAAGTCTACATGTAATATGCAGTTCAGCTAGTCATTCCGCCCCACAATGAAACAGCAGTCGGGACTGTCGTCTACCACTGACTGGGCAGGCTGAGCCTGCCTCCCTGAGAATGATCGTGGAGCGCCCAGTCGGACACCAGTGTTGCCCAGTTAATGGGAGTCTCGGCTGCTGCTTTACCCGTGTGCCAGTGATGTCCTTTGCGGCACCACGGGTCCCCGGCAGCCCCCCCCCCCCCCCAGCACCTCATGTTGTCCATGGCGAATTATCCATTAGACCAACACAATCACAGCAACTTTATGGTATATATTTTGCCTGAACGACTCTATACACAGTGATAGCACTTATAAAATCTTTGTTTGCAAAGTGCTGTGGTGACTGACAGGTTGTGATGTTGTGTGTTATCCAATCAGCGTGGTTGTGATGCCGCGTATTGTTCAATCTGCATGACCGTGATGCGGTGTATTATCCAATGAGCACAAAGTCAATCCGAAACCCCACCTACACTTGAAGCCAGGACATGAAGACACCAAGCGGTCACAGTGCGGTGGCTAAATTTTTATTAATAAAAATTACATATTTTGACTGAGCGACTCCATATTCGGGGATGCATACTCTCGTAACCTTAGGAAAGCACATTTAAAATCTTAGGGCAGTGTGACGAAGGGTTTGAGAGATATGTGAGGAACACACACACCCACAAACAGACAGATTTCTTGCATTTATAGATGTGTGTGAAATGACGATAGACGTCTTCATGCTGATTGAGATGTTTAGCAACAGTTACTGGCTACATTGAGGAGGGACTGTTTTTTCTCAGCTGCGTAAAATAACTGGTTAAACAAACAAATCATAATATTTTGTCCAGTATTGCTGTCATTTAATAAATTGTGCTTGTGGAACTGTTGTATAAAAGCAATATTACACTTGAGGTCATTACGGTATCATGAATATACTAACTAAGGGGGTGATACTTAGCCTTATTCATGCTGCATTTCTCCTCTGGTCCGCTTTGGTCCACATGCGCTTTGGACGAGCCCGGCACGCACGTGGTGTTGTACATGCTCACTTTTTTTGTCTACCAGGCCTAGCAGTTGATGCATGTGCGCAACTGTTATTTGTAGTTTCGCTCCAGCCCTATGGGTAGCGCAAATGCGCTAACACACCAGTTTGTTATAAACATGAGAGCGACACACATTTTTTTTGTAGCAACAACAATGGTGTAATTTCAAGGAAAAGGAGGAATTGCCATTTTCCAGTGCTTTTCTCCGCTTAAGCTGCTGCTGCTGCAAAAGGATTCATATATGTTTATTCTCGTCTTCTGTGTCCTCGTTGTCTTCCTTGTCTACTTTGTCTTTGTATGCTGTGTTGGTAGCACCACCTTGTGAATGGGACATTCAGTCTTGTGCATGCTCTGTCAATGCATTCAGGTCGTGGGGAGGCCGTGCGGTCATAAAATTTGGGCTGCACGCGGTCGTCCGCAGTAGAGCCCTGCATACACTAGCGGACTGGAGACGATGACGTAAATGTCATCACACGAGGTTTCCGCTTGCACGTACGCGGACAGCGGAGGTGCAGCATGAATCCAGCTTAATGGAGGACATTAGAAGTATCACACCCACAGTTACTATATTCATTGATACCGTACTCCATCTTGTGTAATATTGCTTAGTTAACTAAAAAAGACAAATTGTTTCAGATATGTTCTTTTGGGAATAAAGTGCAACCCTGGCTTTTACACAAACAAAACCTTTAACAGAGATTTGATCAAACAAAGATGAATCCACAAATTTCCGATTAATGAAGTGCCAGCATAGTTTTTCATGTTCTTGACTTTGTCCAAACAGATTAATTGGGATTGAAATTTATTGCTCAGCTCTGACTTGTTTACAGTTTGCAATTTTTCCTCATCCTACACCAAAAGAACAGGTATCACTTTGTAACGGGGTATTTTTTCAAGTGAATGAAGAGAAAGCAGCTTTATTTGTAAAGAGTTAATAAAAACGCATACACCCACTGGACTGGTCAAATATCCTCTGCTGCGCTCTGAAACTGTCATTTGGGACAGCTCACTTGGTGACTGTCGGATATTAGACTTTTATCTCTAATATAGTACATGTCGTGTTTCATGCCTGAATCAGTTTATCCTAGAAATGGTTACTTTTTCAGAGGGTTTTATTGAATTTGGTACTTGTTATTCTACTAGAAGATATTCCTGTTATCCGTCAAGGCAAGCTACCCAATGAAATGAAACAGGATGTTAGGTGTATGTTTAATTTTCAACCATATTGCTGCTTTATTTTGTTTCCCTTAAGCATTTATTACTAGTATTTGAGTGAACTGCTATTGTTGTAGCCTGGAGCTGCTGTGTTTAAATGAGCTGATTGGCTTTTCTAATGTGGTAAGTCTAAGGAGTAAACCCTGGTTACAATTATTTCACATTAGCTGGACTCAGCCCAGGTTTTTTTTTTTTTTTTTTTTTTTTTGCACTGCTGCTGAGGCAGTAATCCTCACAGACAGCTTGCTGGGTGACAGACATTTGCAGGGCTTGTTGGAGGTGTGTGTGTGTGTGTGTGTGTGTGTGTGTGTGTGTGTGTGTTCTTAGGAAAAGGGGGGGTGGATTGCTGTGCATGTTCATTTTAGGCTTTCAAGCAGAACTGAACTGGCTTCAGTTGGGAGGGTTGGTGAAAGGGGGAGGAGGCAGAGGGAAGGGGCAGGCAAGCAAGAGGGCAGTTGGGTCAGGTCTGGGTGGCTGGCCACCTGTCCAGATATCTCCAGAATGATGTATGTTTTTTTTTTTTGCAAAAAGGGGATGAAGGAGATGGGGGAGAGATGGATGGGGTGGGTGCGTGCAAGAGGGTTAACTGTAAATTAAAGTGCTATAAGGTCATTTTATTTAGGTAGTGATGGTCCTGGTTCACTATAATGGCTTGAGGCATCAGAGAGTCTAAACACATCTTGTTAGCCCCATGTGCTGAGTGGATGGGTTTTGGTTTTGCACAGGGAGGAGTTCCCATAACCACAGCCTTGTTAACGGCATCTCAATGCTACTTCTGTACTGCAGGGTAACTGCACTTAAAGATTTTTTTTTTTTTGTCTTTGAACTAAGCACATGGCTGAACCATTGGTGGAGTCTTTTAAGGCAGACACTGGATTGGCACTGTCAGACATTTTTGGATGATTGTTGATGGTTGATATTTGACATTATAAGACCCAACTTACTCCATTTATTGTTAAACTGCAGTGATTTTTGTGATGCAAGAGATTTGAATGTACAGTAATTATGACATGCAGTGTAGAATATTTATACTCCAAATACCAAACAGCACTAATGACTGAAAAAAGACAGATTTGCTTTTTCAACTCAAGTGAGAAGAGCTGCAGTTACCTTAAATTTGAGTTTGTTACAGACTATTCAATTACTGATGATTAAGTGACCTCTAAGTAGGTTTCCAGCTACAGTGGATATAAAGTCTACACACCCCTGATCAAATGCCAGGTTTTTGTGATGTAAAAAGTGAGACAAAGATAAATCATTTCAAAACTTTCCCCCATTAATGTGACCTATAACCTGTACAACCCAACTGAAAAACAAACTGAAATCTTTTAAGGGGAAAAAAAAATCAAAATAACCTGGTTGCATAAATATGCACACCCTCTTATAACTGGGGCTGTGGCTGTGTTCAGAATTAACCAATCACATTCAAACTCATGTTAAATGGGAGCTGGCACACACCTGCCAGCATTTAAAGTGCCTCTGATTAAACCCAAATAAAGTTCAGCTGTTCTAGTAGGCTTTTCCTGACATTTTTATAGTCGCATCTTACAGCACAAGCCATGGTTGACAGAGCGCTTCCAGAGCATCAGAGGGATCTCATTGTTCAAAGGCATCAGTCAGGAGAAGGTTACAAATGAATTTCCAAGGCATTCGGTGTACCATGGAACACAGTGAAGACATATTTGCCCACTCTTCTTTGCAAAAACGCTCCAAATCTGTCAGATTGCAAGGGCATCTCCTGTGCACAGCCCTCTTCAGATCACCTCACAGATGTTCGATCAGATTCAAGTCTGGACTCTGGCTGGGCCATTCCAAAACCGTAATCTTCTTCTGGTGAAGCCATTCTTTTGTTGATTTGGATGTGTGCTTTGGGTCATTGTCATGCTGAAAGATGAAATTCCTCTTCATCTTTCTAGCAGAAGCCTGAAGGTTTTTTGCCAACACTGACCCCGGTTACATGGTCACAGTAAACCGATTACTGGAAATAAACTGATAATGGCAATAATCAGTTTTGTTTCTGTTTGTTTTTCAATTGGGCTGTACAGGTTATAGGTCACTTTAATGGTGGAAAAAGTTTTGAAATGATTTATCTTGGTCTCATTTTTTTATGTCACAAAAACCTGGCATTTGAACAGGGGTGTGTAGACTTTTATATCCACTGTATATGTCCTGTACTTCAGTTCCCATGGGAATATTCTGTCTTCATCTTTTGTGTCCTCTATAGCTGCAAGTGCAACTTTATTTTGAAAAATAAAACCTTTCAGACCAGACGGAAGTAAATCAAACTGCTGTTTTTATCCAACAAACATTTTACACTAGGGCTGGGAAATTTGACCTTAAATCAGCATCACGGTTAATTGACCCTTTCACATTGGTTTTGACCCCCGCCTCCCCCACAGTTTTTTTCCCCTCCTTTCTTCTTCCTTATAGTTCACTGACAAGGCTTGCAGTTGAACAATAATGCACAAGCCTGTGGTATCATATCACTGTGGTGCGGTAGTTAATAGCATAATATAATGAAGCATAGGCATGTTGTCATTTCGCACAAATTAAACATTGTTCAGTAGGGCTGCAGTGATTACTCGAATAGTTCTGTTACAAAAAATCCTCAATTCAAAATTTATGCGTCAATGTGTTGTTTAATGTAGCATTTCTGGTCTATATGACTTTTCTTCCTGTGCGCCCTTCGTCTGGTCACGCTGCCTAAGCAAAAAGCAAATTTGTTTAACGGTGCCATGTCAGAGCGGCATAGTGACGGGCCGGCAAAGAAAGAAATTTTTTAAAAAATGACAAAAGTATCTCAAGTCTGGAATAATTTCAAGTTCAAATTGAAGGAAAACATTGAGCAGTGTGTATATGGTAAAATTGAGCGGCGAGCTAGCGTGCTACAACGTTGGATGTTACAGTGCCTCAGCAGAAAGCATCCCACATCATGCACAGCCAGTGCACCCGAGACAAGGTATGTGATTAAGATTTAAAATTAAGGTGAATAGAATGTAGTCAGCTATGCTAATTATGCTTATATGACTAAAGAACAGATAGTCACTGCCATTAGCATCCGGATGTTAACGGCGTCCGCTAACGGATGCTAACGGCTAGTGAAAGGAACTTTATGGTGTAATGTACTGTTTAAAGTTACGTTCTATGCAATAAACATTGAAATAAGCATTGCAGTAAATGTGTACCTGTGTTATTGAGTGTTTGATACAGTTACTACTGCTCTTTAGGAAAGAAAGTTCCGCAAATGTTGGTCAGTGCAAGTTTCTTTAAAAAAAAGTATCAGATTACTCGAGTAGTCTTTGAGTGGGTGATTACCCGAGCCGTAAAATAGTTGTTAGCTGCAGCCCTATTAAGAATGGGCGCATGATGTCACCTGACGGAAAAACCGCAAGGAATTGTGGGAGAAGTGTTCTGCCTGTCTGTGCTTAGTAGTGAGCAATGCATGCGATTAAGCTGAAGTTTTTGAGAGGGTTGCTTCAGTCTGTTATTTATTTATTTATAATTTATTTATTCGGATAAAAATGACACTGAATATGTTATTCAAACATAAGAAATGTAAATATACATATAAAACAAAATATAAAATCCAGACACAAGAAAGTGAAAACACTTATTTCCAATGTGGTTCTTTCAATCACATTATTATTCCTCCGAATACCACACAACATTAGAATGGGGAAGTTTTGCTGCGCTATCAAATACAACAACTGCTCTCATGATTGGCGTGGAAAAAGATTGATAACAGCATATGCTTTTTTTTTTTTTTTAACTTCCCAACTTGGAAGAAAAGTGGAGAGAATCGGGTCTCAGAGCTAACAGAGATGTCGGATGGAATGGTTTGCAGCGGTCAAAAGGAAGGACAACAGCTCCGATAATATTCCTGCACACATGGTCGTGTGTTCACGGCATTTTCACGAAGGTAAGTTGTGATTTAAAAAAAAAAAAAAAAAAATTTTAAAGTGCAGAGCAGCTGTCTGGTGCCCCACGCGCTTTGGCTGCACCTCAGCCATGGCTCTCTGTCAACGCACAGGGCAAAATCAAATAATTTCCCCACATCATATCTGCTATTCCGAATTTCTCTTGCTAATCTGGAGCAGTGTTTTTTTTTTTTTTTTTAAATGGGAGCTTTTCGGTGTTGCTGATTTTCTTTAATTTTTCTTGAAGTTGTGATTACTTGTTGCCTTCATTACACATGGATTTAATATCAGCTGGGGACTGAAATCCATAGAATGTTTGGTATTGTTAAATTAAGCAGATGCTTCTCTTTCAGGTGACCATAAAAATGTCACTGTCCTGATTTAGTATGTTTTTATAGCAGCTCATCATACCGGTAACTTTTTTCGGTGTGCCAGCTGATTGGCTCCACCTCCTCCGTGTTCTGACATTTTGGCATATTTATTAGAACAACACTGGACAACTGATGTTACAGACTGCAGTCAAAGGTAAAAATCTTTATCCTGTAGCTTGAAAGTGCTCAGACACATCCCCGACAGGTCCCATTATATGAACAAGTACGTGTGTTTAGCTCTGTGTGTATGTGTATGCCCTGCAGGCAGAGCTCTGTATGGCTTTTTTCTGTGAACCAACACTGCAGCTACACCATCATATGGTAGCTGTAAATTAGAAACCTGTTCAATAAAGCTGCATTCACACCAGGATAGTCTGGGAATTTTCACACCTTCGTTTGGTTTGGTTTGCATTCACACGGCCCTTCACTCAAGCGGAAAAAACTGCTTGGACAATGTCACGCAATTACAACAGCTGCTCGTTTGTGGTGCTGTAGCCGAAGCCAGCACTGACCAGGAAGAAAAAAATCTCGGTGAAGAAGAGAAAACCGGCTTATCGATTGGTCAGGACTGAAAAGGGAAATCCGGTGAATGCCGAGAATTGCTCGCTTGCCAAGAATTGCATCCCATGCACCAAAACTATAAAATATAATACTACAGCCAGGCTTGTAACCATTTGTGCATTTTTAGAAGTACCCATTATACATTTTTAGCAGTAAAAATTGTTATTATTAGGGCGGCATGGTGGAGGAGTGGTTAGCACTGCGGCAGCACAGCAACTCACCCTTGGCCAGAGGATCCTGGGTTCGATCCCAGCCCTCGACCAACAGTGATCTGTGTGGAGTTTGCATGTTCTCCCCGTGTCTGCGTGGGTTTACTCCGGGATTTCTCCGGTTTCCTCCCACATGCCAAAAATATGCAAGTTAGGTTAATTGGCATCAAAACTGGGGATTCTAAATTGTCCTTAGGTATGACTGCGAGAGTGAATGGTTGTCTGTCTCTCTGTGCTGGCCCTGCAATGGACTGGCGATCTGTCCAGGGTGTACCCTGCCTCTTGCCCAAAGATGCTGGGATAGGCTTCAGCCCCCCCGCGACCCGAAAAGGATTAAGCGGAAGAAGATGAATGAATGAATGAAAGTTGTTATTACATCTTGTAAATTATCTTTAAATTATGTTTATTCGATGATGGGATGCAGTTCTTGGCAAGCGAGCAATTCTCAGCATAACACCATTCCCTTCTGCCGAGGTGTTTATCCGTCACAAACTAATTAAAAATAACAAGCTCCACTGTCTGTATAAACCTCCGTGCCACCATCATGTTGCTAAACGTTTTAAAAACATCGGTATTCTTGTGTGTAGCCACAAGCAGCTGAGAAATGTGGTTCTCAGACCAAATATCTATCAGAGCCTGCATTTCCTCATTACTCACTCCTCACTACTCCAAGTCCAAGAGCCTTTTTTTTTTTTTTTAACGTTTCTCCTCGATTTTCTCCAGTAAAAGTATTTCTTGGAATCGCGCGGTTGTCTTTATGGTTATTTTCTACCCAAAATGGGGGCAGAAGGACCGGGAGCTCTTCAGCTGAATCGGGGTGTTGGATTTATTTATTTACCCACGGATTCCTGCCACGGACATGCTGCCACAGAAACACACATCAGGTTTTCAACAGGGATAACTTTTTCAGGTGAGTGGCAACTTCGCCTTACTGCATCTCATCCAGACGGTGAATTAATATCTTTTCATGTATTTACATGATTGAGTTATAATGTAATCGTGCTGTGTGAAAAATTCGCCCGTTTGCATTTGTTGTGAAGGCACCTTTACAGTAAATGCCACTTTCTCTTCTCGCTGTGTGTTGCTGTGGTTGCACAAACGATGAGGGGCACGTCCACCCTTTGGTCCGCTGGATGCTCCGTTTGCATTCACACAGCAAGCAAAGCACACCAGACTGCGTTTGCAAGCGAACCGAGACCTCCCGTTTTCAGGGGGACCAGACTTCGCTTGTTTGGTGCATGACATCAGCGCTCATTCTCTGTGGTCCATTGCAGAAGTTAGTGCTTATTTACATACCTCCTGAGGGTTTGTGGGTCATGTGACTCACAACAGCGACTGATTAGCTTGTTAACTGCGTTTACACAGGCATGATTGTTTTACCACCATATAGTGATTATGAGTCTCTTATCAGGTTCTTACATGTTGCTTTAGCTTTTGTCATGAATTCCCACTGGAAAACTTGAAATGGTGCAGCCATTAGAGGCTGACAGCGACTTAGCTTCAGGCATATACGTGTTAGTTTCTGCGCACTTTGCTCACTTTTTCTAAGCATCTTCAGATGAAATAAAGAGTCAGTTATCACATACTATGTGGATGGAGACCACATTTCTTTTAAATACAAGCCATTTTAAATTTTCTGCAGTGTTTTGCAGCTTCCAGACAGCGCTAACTGCAGTGCTTCTGGGGTGTGGAGTTTCATGCCGCACACACGGCGGGGACTTCTTAAAGGGGCAATACATAAGCTCTCTATATACAGTCTAGGGCTGCAGCTATTGATTAATCGTATAAGCTTTTTGTCTTTTTTTTCTTTTGATCGAAGACCTTTAACCAAAATCTTGATGTTTTTATGTTAAGCAAACTTGCACTGACCAATCTGTGCTGAACCTTCTTCCCCAAAGAGCGGTATCAGGAGCCAGGAGGGAAGGGCCTCACACACACACACACACACACACACACACACACACACACACACACACACACACACACACACACACACACACACACACCAGGGAGATGGTAATAACTAACAACCGACACAAGCCACTTGACATCACTTTTACATCCTGAACGTCTGTTTCAGTTTTAATTTGGTTAATTGCCCAGCCCTATTTCATACCTAAATGTATTTATATTTTGGCTATAATACAAAATGAAAAAAAAAAATGTCCTGAAATGAATTTTCATCAATTTCCCCTTATTTTAACATGGTATTATTCTAAACATTAACGGGAAGGGCATGTCTCATTGCAACCCTTTGACCTAAAATAATTTAACTGGAGGTAGAAATTGGTGTTTATGATGTCATTATTTCAGATTGTATTTTATTTGGGCACACAACCTATAGTTTGCAAAAATAACACAAAATTAGAAAAGAATTATGTTTATGTACATGAAGAGCAGTTTTTAAAAAGTAAATAAATGGTGTTTTATCTTGTTGATGCCCATCCCTGCCAGAGAAACTGATTGTGCTAGCTGAAAGAGCAGCACTGCTCACCTGGGATGTTAAAAGCATGAATCACTTATTTCAACACTGCTCAGTCTTTGCTGTGCCTCTGGGGGACAAGATTCCATTTTTTTCACCTCCCCCCCCCCCCCCCTTTGTCCCCTTGCCAAAGAAGAGAAAAAGACAGAGTCTTTCAAGGCCAAGAAGCCAAGCGTCTCTGACTGGTGTAATGATACCACCAAGGCGTTCTTTCTCTTACTCACAAACTTGTGTTCTTTTATTTGTTAACATGAATGTGTGCTTTAAGCTCTGGGCCTGTGTCAATCTCCTAATGTCAGTGTGTGAGTACGAAAGATAAAACGAGTGTACCTAGACATTAAAGTTGATCTATGTGTGTTGATACGTGCGTGCATGTGCATCATTCCCTAGGGTGCTCTCCTCTTCCCTGCTTCCTTTCATAAAAGGAGAGATTCAGAGAGAGCAGCAGATGTCAAAGCGCTGACCTTTATGGTGGCAAAGGCTCAGGGTAGAGTTAAAAGACATGCCGATTTACCCCACCCCCTACCCCTCAAAGCAGCAGCCCCATGTCCACCTGTGCGCGCGCGCACACACACACACACACACACACTACTCTGTGTGCTAAACAATTCATGGATGGGATAGGATAATGTTGGAGATGATACAGCTTGATCTGGGTGTCACCCAGGGATCCTGCAGCCTCCAAAGCTGCCCTCTATCCATCCAGAGCTGTAAAAATCTTCAAAGTGTGTGGCATGTGGGGTTTACAAGCCAGAGGGTGAACTGCACTGAAGTTGCTGTCAAAGCACCAAAGCAAATGTTCAACTGTCAGACATCTTTAGGGGGATTTATTTTTGCGTGTACAGTAGCCTATTGTTTTGGAAGTTCATGCATATCCATTTCTTCGGGTGATTGAAACATTCCCTGCTGCCTATAGTTTCATTCAGGGTTCAGATTCAACTTGTTTGGTGGAGTGACGACGGGCTTCTGAAAAGCACCACACGCCCTAGTTGACTCAGTATCTTCATTCTCTTGTTTCCCTTTCCAGCCTGCTTGTGTGTGTCTGTCTCTGGGGAACAACCACAGGAGACACCCACAGGGATAGAAATGCACATTTTTTTTCTGTAATTTGGCATGGAGCACTGCCAACTTGGCACTCCTCATTCTTGGTCCCCAGCCACTAGCTCAAGTGTGCACAAACTAGATATACTAACATAATATCTCTTTGCCCTCTGACTACTTTTTTCTTGCTCCTTGCACTTATGTGAGGCCAAAGCCAAGGCCAGATAACAGGTTTGGGTATTTCATGCAAAACTATGACAAGAAGGACATTTGTGTCTTTCTGCAAAGCTTGGAAAGTATTAGTTGAGCTCATATATTTATTTATTTTATCTCTGGCACGTCCAAAAATCTTGCTGGTTTTTCTTTGGTGAGGATGGGACAGAACCTTCTGATGTAAATCTAAAGCCTGTGTGGTTTTGAACACAGCCCCAGCGTCATGTTTGACAGAGGCCCAAGTCCTCTCAGTGTTGTTGTTGGCTGCTTCTGCTTTACTTCTTGGCTAAAGCACACAAGCAGACAAGTGAGGCGGCTAACTGGAGGCAAATGTGACAGGCAGTGTAAGTGCGAACCTCTCCGATGACTCGTTTTGGACTCGCTCATTCTCACATTTGCCCTCCACTTCCAGGAGAATTTTTTTAAGCTTCAGACTTTGCCTTTCCCTGCCTCTGTTCCTTTGCTGTTTGTAGTGATTACAGCTTTGTCAAGGGAATAGTGGTTTCTACCGTGTCAGCATTTTTTTTGCCCCCTGTCCCTCCACATTCAGGATGTTTCATTCAGAAAACATGAGCTGATTTTGCATGTCTGACTCCTGTTTGCTTTCACTGTGCTTCAGCTTTTACGTGCTTCCTATTTTGGAGCAGCTAAGATGGAGAAAAAAGAAAAAAAATGACTCTAAAGTATGACACATATGTTTATTCCCCTTTTCCTTTTATTCACCCTTTAAAGAAAAAAATAGAATATGAAAGCCTTACCAAGCCACTAAATACGCTGTGTAATATTCAGGGTATTTCTTTCGAGGGCTTCTGTTTCCTCTTTTGTTTCTTTTTGTTTTGCCTTTCTATTGGCTCAGATAATTGCCTTTTGAATCAGAGCCATGGTTGTGAGGGCTCAGAAGCATTGTTCAAGTATCTCGCTGTTGTCAGAACGTTCTCTGTGTTCTCCGGCAACCACACTAGGTAGATTCCTCTATTCAGAGGAAGCCTGCAAATATACACAGGATCTCCCATGTTGGGAAAGCCCCTAACGATCCCACCTCCCACAGCTGTAAGCAACTGCCACTATTACTCTATTAGATAAGAAGGGAGTGGCAAGAAGAAAGCCAGCCTATAATAAACCTTCCTCAGACAAATGTTAGCGTAGCCTTGGGGTGATCACCCAAGGTCTGCTGATTGCAGCGGCCCATTATCGCCATTGTCTCGGAATAAATTGGACAGTTTGTCTTTAGAGGATGGACATTTTGGTGTGTTTGAATTGACATTCAGCAACACTGTCTTATTGACTTTACTTAATCTAATGATACTGTTTATCACCCAAAACAATGAAACACAATTTTAAGCATATAGTTATTTGCATTTCAAATTCTAATTACAGAAAGGGATTAACAAGGTTTCAAATGCAACTAATTAATTCCGATTGACAGAAAAAGTAGTGATGTGCAGTACTATAGAAAATTGAAATGCAACTGGCTTGAGACTACTGAAAATTCAGACCTCTACAGACTATAAAATGAGGTTGACAAATGATCTGCTGGACATAAAAATAAGGAGCTGATAGAAAGGATTCGATTTATTTAAAGTCACACAAGAGCTGTCATCAGACTTCTCAGAACATAACTACATACAGTACATTTCCACTTTTTTCCTCACATGGTTTTTCAGGAAAACTGTGTCAAGGTCAGAGGGCTGTTTTAAGAGGTGATACTTTTGCCTGTATTTGTTTGTGTGTTAACAGTATAATTCATAAACTTAATGAAATTTTCAGGAGAATTTAGAAATATTCCAGGGACCATTTTGGGGGGTCATCAGCAGAGTATGCTGTTTGCTGATGTCTAACAGGCTTTGGGAACATCTTTCATCACAATATTTTTATAGTCAGAAAAGCAAACCTACTGTTGTGCTCCCTCTGTCTGAGGTAGGGGTAGGAATCACCAGAGACCTCATAATGCGATACAGGGCTGTATGTTAACATTTTTGGCTCATAGCACTGGTGCTACAGAGGTTCATAGTCATGTAGCACAAGACTAGAAATTTGTAGCATAAAAACATCTGTTACTTTACTAAAACTGACTGCAAAGATGAGGACCTGTACTTACTGTATATGGCACTTTTCTAGTCTCAGAGTGCTTCACTAGTACTCTATTCTAAGAGCCTGTCGGAGACAGATACCTAGGGACCATTTAGAATCACCAATTAAACTAACATGCATGTCTTTTTGGATTGTGGGAGGAAACCAGAACACCTGGTGTAAACCCACACAGAACATGCAAACTCCACACAGAAAGGTTTCCACCCCTGCCAGCCTGGGGATTCAAACCTGGAACCTTCTAGCTGTTCGGCAACAGTGCTAATCCCTGTACCACTGTGCAAGTAGTGCAGCTCAATCACTTAAAATATACAATTTCACTTTATGATTAAAAACAATTTGTCAAGATCTAGAAATTATTTTAAATTTACATACATTTTCACATCAGTCATCAATCCAAACCACCTCAACAGACTCACCACACCATACAAACTAACAGTCCAGTTTTGGCTCGTGGGCCATATGTTTAACACCCCTAGACTAGACTGTAAAAAACAGCCTCTGTCACCCTATGGAGCTTCCTTTTTCTCTGTTGCACTCCTCTTCTAGAGACCTGTGCTAAAGTTTTGGCTAAAACTAAATGGGGTGCGGACTCTACTGTGCTGCTGCATCTCTATAGAGCACTTGTAAGATCTCGGCTAGAGTATGGGAGCATAGTTTATGGATCAGCAAGGAAAACGTACATCAGGACGCTAGAAACTGTCCATCACCAGGGGCTAAGGTTTGCCTTGGGGGCTTTCAGAACCTCTCCTGTTAAAAGTTTGTATGTTGAAGCAAACGAGCCTTCACTTCATAACAGGCGCCTGAAATTGGCTCTCCAGTATATGGTTAAACTTAAAGCAAACCATAGAAATCCAGCCTACTCTGCAGTTTTTCACCCTCGATTTTTGCATTTGTGTAAGGTCAGACCTAAGAGCATCACTCCTTTTGGACTCCGTATAGAACCTCACCTGGTAAAACTAAACCCTGATATAAGCAAGGTAGCACAGACACAGTTTTGTCCCATTCCACCATGGAGTTTAAGGAAACCCAGTATTATTCTGGATCTGAGCCAGAACAAAAAGAAAGACACTCACCCAAATGTGTACCAGCAGCAGATCTTGGACATAAAATGCCGTTTTCCTCACCATATTTCCATATACTCGGATGGATCTAAAGTAGATGGCTCAGTCTCTGTTCCAATTGTCACCAGGCACAATCAGTATGGTTTGCGGATTCCCAAACAATGTTCAGTTTTTACGGCAGAGGCTCGTGCTTTGCTTCTAGCATTGGAACACATTGAGAGAACCAAACAACAGAGCTCCTTGATTTTTACTGACTCCAGATCCTGTCTTCAGGCACTTGGGTTTTTAAAGACTGATCACCCCATTATTATCCGGATTTTAGAGAAACTAGGTTTTTTACAGAAACATGATGTTAATATCATCTTTTGTTGGATCCCCGGCCATGTTGGCCTGTCAGGTAACGAGCAGGCAGACATTGTTGCCAAGAGAGCCCTTACCCAAGAAGTCACTCAATGCCAGATCCCAGCCTCAGACCTCAGGCCTCTAATAACCTCCTATGTTTTAAAGAAGTGGCAGACTGAATGGGACACATGTTCTGCAAATAAATTGCATGATATTAAACCTACCATAAGCCATAGACATTTGCATCACTTTCAAAATCGACATGATGAGGTAGTGTACACTAGATGCCGTATTGGCCACTCTAGGCTTACGCACAGCTTTTTATTAAAAGGTGAAGCACCACCATCTTGTCAGTTTTGCGGAGGTTTTTTATCAATAAAGCACATTTTACTTGGCTGTCCTGCTCTCATGACAGCAAGACAACGTTTTTATACTCAAAAGTCACTGAAGGATATTTTTAATATGGCACCACCAAAGAAAATTTTAGGGTTTCTAGCACATGTGCATCAGAAGCATCTTATTTAATTTTTCTATTTTATTGTATGTACATATGTATCTCACTGTATTTATTGATTCTTTCATTTATCATACTGTCTCTATATAATTAACTTAATTTTCTTATTGGTTCTAATTTTGCCATGAAATAGCCATAGATGCTGACATGGCACTAAACAAGAACATTCACTCACTCACTCACTCTAGAGACCTGTGCAAAATGAACCCGCTGTGGGCCCAGGAGGAGCCGGAGGAAACGGGGGAAAAAAAGTTTCTTTTATAAGTGCATTTTTTTCTAGTCACTTCTGGAGCAGTGGAGAAAAGAGCAGTCTATTCTGTCGGTGAGGAGCAATCTATGGATCTCGGTTCACATCACATCAGCTCTTTCATTTCCGTGACAGTCCCCTTCGAAATTAAACATATCCCGCTTTGTGTGGCCCTAAATGTGACACTCAAAAGTGCAGCCTGTGCACACATAAACAGTGTCTGTTCTTGTAAATATGAAAGCTGTTCAGCACCGATATGAAAAAGAATGTCGGGTGCGTTTTGAAGTTCTGTCTGTTCTAATGGAGAACAAAGAGCAGTAACCATCAAATGTGGTTTATTTTTCAACTGCGGGGATCCAAGTGCTGCAACACCGATTGAAGAAGTGTTGGACCGAAGGGGAGACTATGTTGAAAAATAAACCACATTAGGTCAAATTTGACCACTATGAACTTTTCAGCCTATGAATTTTTCTTCCCCCCCCCCCCCCCCCCCAATCGTATAAGGGAAAAGAAAGATGGGGAAAAAACTGAAAAAAAACAAAACCAAAAACAACCTGAATGGGCCAGTAAACTGTGATGCTGATTTAAGGTCAAATTGCCCAGCCCTAGTGTGTCCGGAGTTTGATTTTTACCTGGCAGTGTTTTGGTTTGACTATCGTCTTTGAGCACTACCACTGCTAGATGGTGCAGAGAGGGGTGGTCTGGTCCCTTGTTACCTCCGCCAAGGAGGTTATGTTTTCATCGGCGTTGGTTTGTCTGTCTGTCTGTCTGTCTGTTTGTTAGCAAGATAACTCAAAAAGTTATGGACGGATTTTCATGAAATTTTCACAGATTGTCAGAAATGGGGTATCCTACAGATGATTACATTTTGGTGGTGATCCGGATCACCGTCCAGAAGAAAACCGCCATTACGGAAAATGCGATTTTCGTGAATAACTACTGAACCACTAATCCTATCATTGTGAATCCAATTGCTAGTCATATGTTTTCATGGTCAAGGAATCTGAAAACGTACACACAAACACTGTATGGGGGGAACTGTGGCGCTTGGCGGAGGTCTGCGCTCTCAGAGTGCTTTTCTAGTATTCATACTGTTCCCCAATTGTTTTTTTGTTTGGTTTTTTTTGTGTGTATGCAGCGCTCCTTGCAGGTTGAGTATGTCATGTCAAGGTCTTTCATTCCATTATAAAATCCCCCCCCAAATTCGAGACATTTGAATTAAACATTCTTACTACTGTGTTGTTTCTCCATCTCCCGTCTTAATTTGTGTACTTGGCAGTAAATTTGGTAAACTGAAAAACTCAATTGGTAAATTGATAACCAGGATTTTGCAACATTTATAAAAGTAATCAAGTATCACTTAGAGATTATGCATCATCGCGAGCACCAAGTATGGTGATATTATCCCATATACAGTGGTGTGAAAAAGTGTTTGCCCCCTTCCTGATTTCTCATTTTTTTGTGCGTTTGTCACACTTAAATGTTTCAGATCATCAAACAAATTTAAATATTAGACAAAGATAACACAAACACAAAATGCAATTTTTAAATGAAGGTGTTCTATTAGTAAGGGGAAAAAAATCCAAACCTACATTGCCCCTTGTGAAAAAGTGGTTGCCCTCTAAACCTAATAACTGGTTGGGCCACCCTTAGCAGCAACAATTGCAATCAAGCGTTTGCGATAACTGGCAATGAGTTTTTTTCAGCACTGTGGAAGAATTTTGGCCCACTCATCTTTGCATAATTGTTATAATTCAGCCACATTGGAGGGTTTTCAAGAATGAACCGCCTTTCTAAGGCCATGCCACAGCATCTCAATCGGATTCAGGTCAGGATTTTGACTAGGCCACTCCAAAGTCTACATTTTGTTTTTTCTTAAGCCATTCAGAGGTGGACTTGCTGGTGTGTTTTGGATCATTGTCCTGCTGCAGAACCCAAGTGTGCTTCAGCTTGAGGTCCCAAACAGATGACTGGACATTCTTCTTCAGGATTTTTTGGTAGACAGCAGAATTCGTGGTTCCATTTACCACAGCAAGTCTTCCAGGTCCCGAAGCAGCAAAACAGCCCCAGACCATCACACTACCATCACCATATTTTATTACCTCCGCCAAGGAGGTAATGTTTTTACCGGCGTTTGTCTGTCTGTCTGTTATCAACATAACTCAAAAAGTTATGAACAGATTTTGACAAAATTTTCAGGAAAGATGTGTAATGGCACGGGGAACAGATGATTAGATTTTGGTGATGATCTGAGAGTGCATACCTCCATCAAGGGCTTTGTTTGTATTTGTGCAGCAGGATTACACAAAAACTACTGAATGGATTTGGATGAAATTTTCACCAGAGGTGGTTCTAGGGCTACAGAGGAAACCATTACATTTTGGTGATGATCTGGGAATGCATACCTCAGCCAAGGCTCTTCTCACAGTGTGTCAGACACAATGCTCCAAAACTAATGGACAGACTTTGATGCAATTTTCACCACAAGTGGCTCTAGGCCTACACACAAACCCATTACATTTTGGAGGTGATCCATGCAAGACTGAAGGAGCCTTGGCGGAGGAACTGTATGCGCTCTCTGAGTGCTTTTCTAGTTGTTGGTATGATGTTCCTTTTCTGAAATGTTGTTACTTTTACATCAGATGTAATGGGACACACGCCTTCCAAAAAGTTCAACTTTTGTCTCATCGGTCCACAGAGTATTTTCCCAAAAGTGTTGGGGATCATCAAGATGTTTTTTGGCAGAACTGAGGCAGGTCTTTCTGTTCTTTTTGCTCAGCAGTGGTTTTCATCTTGGAACTCTGCCATGCAGGCCGTCTTTGCTCAGTCTCTTTCTTATGGTGGAGTCATGAACACTGACCTTAACTGAGACAAGTGAAGCCTGGAGCTCTTTGGATGTTGTTGTGGGGTCTTTTGTGACCTCTTGGATGAGTCGTTGCTGCGCTCTTGGGGTAATTTTGGTCAGTCGGCCACTCCTAGGAAAGTTCACCACTGTTTCATGTTTTTGCCATTTGTGGATAATGGCTCTGTGGTTCGCTGGAGTTCCAAAGCTTTAGAAATGGCTTTATAACCTTTTCCAGACTGATTGATCTCAATTACTTTGTTTCTCATTTGTTCCTGAATTTCTTTGGATCGTAGCATGATGTCTAGCTTTTTAGGATCTTTTGATCTACTTCACTTTGTCAGGTAGGTCCTATTTAAGTGATTTCATGATTGAGAACAGGTGTGGCGGTAATCAGGTCTGGGTGTGGCTAGAGAAATTGAACTCAGCTTTCCAAAATGTGATAAACCACAGTTAATTTATGTTTTAACGGGGGGGAATCACTTTTTCACACAGGGCATGTAGGCTTGGATTTTTTTACCCTTAATAATAAACACCTTCATTTAAAAACTGCATTTTGTGTTTACTTGTGTCATCTTTGTCTAATATTTAAATTTGTTTGATGATTTGAAACATTTAAGTGTGACAAACATACAAAAAAAATGAGAAATCAGGAAGGGGGCAAACACTTTTTCACACCACTGTTGACCTTTTTCTCCAACCCTTGCATTAGGTCTCAATGAAATTCTCACATATGCAAGGAAAAATGGTTATTACCTCCGCCAAGGAGGTTATGTGATCATCAGCGTTGGTTTGTCTGTCTGTCTGTCTGTTTGTCTGTTTGTTTGTTAGCAAGATAACTCAAAAAGTTATGGACGGATTTTCATGAAATTTTCACAGATTGTCAGAAATGGGATATCCTACAGATGATTACATTTTGGTGGTGATCCGGATCACCGTCGAGAAGAAAACCGCTATTACGGAAAATGCCATTTTCGTGAATAACTAATGAACCACTAATCCTATCATTGTGAATCCAATTGCTTGTCATATGTTTTCATGGTCAAGGAATCTGAAAACGTACACACAAACACTGTATGGGGGGAACTGTGGCGCTAAACCGCCATTACGGACAGTGCGATTTTCGTGAATAACTACTCAACCACTAATCCTATCATTGTGAATCCAATTGCTAGTCATATGTTTTCATGGTCAAGGAATCTGAAAACGTACACACAAACACTGTATGGGGGGAACTGTGGCGCTTGGCGGAGGTCTGCGCTCTCCGAGTGCTTTTCTAGTTATAATGGCGATAACCTTGACTGGATGGATGTCAAATGGAAATAGAATGTAATTGATTCTAGAAATCATTGATAATAAGCCCTACATGGAACATGCTGATTGTCTGGTCATAATTAGGACTCAATGGAATTGACCTGTTGGAATCATCGGTCACTATTTGGAGGGGCAAAGTCACCCACCTTTGTCCCAAGTTCTTAACAGCATTTACACCGTTAGCTGTTGTAATTATTTGCAATGAAAGTGTTTTTTTTTTTTTTTAAGCTTTGATCCAGTTATTATACATTAAAATGTTTAACTAATTATAGCAAAGGCTTCATTCATCAAAGTGCTAATTGATTTTTGTTTTTGTCAGGTTAGTGTCACACCTGACTCTGAAGTAGATGTATTGCTCAGTCCCTAAAATGGCCTTCATTTTTGCAATCCTCCCTCCAGGGAGACACCACTACATTTATCTGGGCAAATGATGGCTGCCCTGGGAAGACGGGCATTGGGGAAATTACTGTAGGAAAATAAGAGAGCTAGAGGGGGTAGGATTCCAGGAAAGATGAACCGTTATCTCCACATGCTTCTTTGCATTGTCTGACTGTTTAACTGAGGCTGCTGGAGAGTTTTAGTGAAGAATGTGCCTGGTGGCATTCCTGTGGCTGTTGACGTCAGGAGGTTTTTGCCTTTCCTTACAATCACAGTGAAGTAATGGACATGAGTATCATTTTGCTGAACAGTGTATTGATTGTGGCTCAGGAAACAATGCCTTTTTTCCTGAAGAAAAGTCTGTTCGTGTTGTGGCTGATCATCTTGCACTTGTGGCTGGAGTTTGATCTTCTCTGCCGTTTCTATCATTATGGGAACACTGTTCAAGAATGTGTAGATTTTGCATGAGCTCATGGAAGGAAATTAACTTGTTTTTTTTAATCCACTGGTTGTCCAAAACAGTCACCAGGAAAAGTTCCCTTGTTCATCATCCGACTGAGTTTATAAGAGTTGGACCTCAAATATCCAAACCTCAGCCACAACTGGTGTCACTGTGTGATAGAATCAGGCTTGGCTTTCGTTTTACTAGCTTTTCATTTTCACTCTTTTCACTCTTTTCTACTTAAATTATACCGAATCAGTTTTTCTGTTTACAGCAGATCTCCGTGTTAAGATTCAGTGAACATTCCCTCATCTCATATCTTGCTAATGACTATTTTGGGAAGATTGCATGTTTTAAAGAGGAACAAGTATCAGGAACAACCCAACTACTCTGAAACCAGACAGCAGTCTAGCACGGACAAAGTCATTGCTGAACTGCAAATGTACACACTCAAGCGTGCTGAGGTTTCTACATTTGCTTTGGTTTGCTAAAGCTCATCTCACAGTATGTGAGCTAAAGGTCATGTCTCTCTTTCTTGTTTCTCCAGGAGTTTATTTTTTCTTTTTTGGCACAGCACACTTAGTCCTTTGTGTGGTTTTGAGGCAGGGGCAGGGCTAGAAGATTGTGGTTAGTTTGGTTGAGCTGCTAAATCCCCCCAAACTTTGCTCCGATTTGTACATACACAATTTTAAATTGCATCTGAAAGAGAACTGATCATTTTAGAGATAAAATGATATTGGCTATTTTGATAATTCTTGACTTGATCAATTTTTTATGTGGGCTAGAGGTGTGAATCTTCAGTGTAACTTACTAGTGATTATTTAACTTTGTATTGTATACATATATGTAATAATACACTTAATGGAGCAGCTGAAAGAAGAAGACTTGCAGTACTTGGTGTTTATGTACTTCTTCTGTACTTAATGTTCTTTATGACATGATAATACATTATCCCAGCTTAGGTGAATATCAAATGACTTTCTTGTGTGACTTCCCTCTCATGTGACTCCATTATTAGGTAGGGCTGCACGATTATGGCCAAAATGATAATCACGATTATTTTGAGCAATGTGGTTTTCGTCCTGGCCGTGGCACATCGGACCAGCTCTTTACCCTCTCGAGAATTCTTGAGGGTTCGTGGGAGTTTGCCCAACCAGTTTACATGTGTTTTGTGGACTTGGAGAAGGCATTTGACCGCGTCCCTCGTGGATTTTTGTGGGGGGTGCTTCGGGAGTATGGGGTATCGGGCTTGTTGTTACGAGCTATTCGGTCTCTGTACGACCGTTGTGAGAGTTTAGTTCGCATTGCCAACACTCGGTCGGAGTCATTCCCAGTGAGAGTTGGACTCCGCCAGGGCTGCCCTTTGTCACCGGTCCTGTTCATAATTTTTATGGACAGGATTTCTAGGCGCAGCCAGGGAATGGAGGGTGTCATGCTTGGTGACCACAGGATCTCATCTCTGTTGTTTGCAGATGATGTTGTCCTGTTGGCTTCATCCAGCAATGACCTACAGCTCTTGCTGGGACGGTTTGCCGCTGAGTGTGAAGTGGCTGGGATGAGAATCAGCACCTCCAAGTCCGAGTCCATGGTCCTCAGCCGGAAAAAGGTGGATTGTCCTCTCCGGGTTGGGGACAGGCTCCTGCCCCAAGTGGAGGAGTTTAAGTATCTTGGGGTCTTGTTCACGAGTGAGGGGAAAATGGAGCGAGAGATCGACAGACGGATTGGAGCAGCATCTGCAGTGATGCGGACGTTGTACCGGTCTGTTGTGGTGAAGAGGGAGCTGAGTTCTAAGGCAAAGCTGTCGATTTACCAGTCAATCTACGTTCCTACTCTCACCTATGGTCACGAGCTTTGGGTAATGACCGAAAGAACGAGATCGCGGATACAAGCGGCTGAAATGAGCTTTCTCCGTAGGATTGCTGGACTCACCCTCAGAGATAGGGTGAGGAGCTCAGTCATCCGGGAGAGGCTCAGAGTAGAACCGCTGCTCCTCCACATTGAAAGGAGTCAGTTGAGGTGGTATGGGCATCTGATTAGGATGCCTCCTGGACGCCTCCCACTTGAGGTGTTTCAGGCACGTCCCACTGGGAGGAGACCCCGGGGCAGACCCAGGACTCGGTGGAGAGACTATGTCTCCCAGCTGGTCTGGGAACGCCTTGGTATCCCCTCTGAAGAGCTGGAGCAGGTGGCTGGGGAGAGGGAAGTCTGGGCTTCTCTGCTTGAACTGCTGCCTCCGCGACCCGGACCTCCGGAAAAGCGGTAGAAGATGGATGGATGGATTGAAATCCCAATTAATCAAAATTATTCATTAACTTTAAGAAAAACCCATTATATGCACTTTCAAAAATAAACAGTAACTTAACAATGCTTTCAGTTCAAATTATAAACAAGTTACCCAGGATAAAGGGCTAACTAATAATATAAAGTGCAACCAAATGAAAACAATTCAGCCTATGCAAAAAAGGCAAGAACATAGTACTTAGGCCTACAGGTTTTTGGCAAGAACTACCAGCCTGTCAACATTTTCTGGCTTGAGAGACGGACGAAGGCAGGTCACTATATTTCCCCCAGTGCTAAAGACCCTGTCTGAGGGGGAACTTGTTGCAGAAATGCACAAATAATTTTTTGCCAGCTTTGAAAGTCGTGGGTAGAGTCTCTGATGTTCCCTCCACCAGTCTAGTGGGTCCTCACTGTCAAGGTCAGTACACTGTAGGTATGACAGTAGCTCAAAGGCTATAGCTTGCTGTTCCTGGTGAGGAGAGGATCTTGGTGTGGTTTCCTCAGTGATCTTAAAGAAGCTCCCCAAGGACTTCTTTTTCTTTGAGGTGCTGGGTGCATCCTCTGCACTGTTTGCAGTCTCACCACAGGGACCATTTGAGCTGTTCTCCTGGAAAAGGCATGGAAAATAAAATATGAATAAATTCAGTCAAATGAAACATATTAAACATCCATATTCAGAAAGTAAATTAATTCATTACCACTTAATTTAATTAATTTTGATAAATGCATTATCTGTGTAATCACAATTATTACTAATAGGGCTGCAACTAATGATTATTTTGGTAGTCGACTAGTCTAACAACTATTTTTTTGGTTAGTCGACAAATCGCTATTATTTCTGTTATGTCCGCCAGCTCAGCTTCCTGCTGGCACAGCACCTATTCGGGGCTCCAGGTCATGGTTTACCTCACCTGTTTAAGCCTGCACACCTGTGAAAATCACTTTGTTGTCAGTCTCTGCCTTAACATAATGTAGCCTGTTATAAAAAGTTCCCACAGCTAAAAAAAAAAAAAATAATGACCCGTCAAACATGAGCTGGAAACTTGAACTTGACAGCTTAATCAGAAGTGTTTGTAGCAACACAATTCAATAATAGATGTTAAAAGTGTAAAAACTCAAATAGCAGCTCTGCTGCTCCATAAAAGCTGTGGTAACTGCATGTTAAAAACAAACTAGAGTAATGTTCAACTCGATTAAAGTAAAAAAAAAAAAAAGAAGAGAAAATAAGCTAGTCCATCCAGTTAGAACCCTTGCTGGGTCTAGAAGTTTAAAAGTTTAATTAGGCTTCAGATGAAAATTAAAAGAACATATTCCAGTCCAAAATAAAAAAAAAACCCCAACACTTTAAATATCAGTGCAGGATTGTGAGCCTCCACTGCACATATAGTGAAATATTAAGCCATTTTAAATTTATTTGTGATGATTATGGTTATCTTTTTAATTAAATTACAAATCATGCTGGTCTAATTTACTGAGATGCACTAAATTTCAGAATGGCAAATGGTGTTCAGTGTTTCCTCTGGCTTAAAGACGGTGGCGACATATTTTTCTGGGGTGTGTGTGTGCAGAAAACACATATGTATGAATATGTTCATTTTATATTTTTCTTTTTTTTAAATTTTGCACAGTAACTTTGCATATAATAATGCATCAGATTTAGAAAGCGCTTTATCATAGACACTCAAAGACGCTTTTTACAGATAAATTATTCATTCACTCCAGACAGACAATGGCAGTGGTAAGCTACTACTGTAGCCACAGCTGCCCTGGGACAGGCTGACGGAAACGTGGCTGCCAATCTGGGCCAACGGCCTCTCCGGCCACCACCGAACATTTATAGACATTCATACCCAGTGTTATGGACACTGGAGGCAAGGTGGGTAAAGTGTCTTGCCAGGGACACAACGGCAGGATACAGTGGGGTAAAAAAGTATTGAGTCAGCCACCAATTGTGCAAGTTCTCCTACTTAAAAGATGAGAGAGGTCTCCAATTTTCATCATAGATATACCTCAACTATGAGAGACAAAATGAGGAAAAAAAAATCCAGAAAATCACATTGTCTGATTTTTAAAGAATTTATTTGCAAATTATGGTGGAAAATAAGTATTTGGTCAATAACAAAAGTTCATCTCAATACTTTGTTTTATACCCTTTGTTGGCAATGACAGAGGTCAAATGTTTTCTGTAAGTCTTCACAAGGTTTTCACACACTGTTGCTGGTATTTTGGCCCATTCCTCCATGCAGATCTCCTCTAGAGCAGTGATGTTTTGGGGCTGTCGCTGGACAACACGGACTTTCAACTCCCTCCAAAGATTTTCTATGGGGTTGAGATCTGGAGACTGGCTAGGCCACTCCAGGACCTTGAAATGCTTCTTACGAAGCCACTCCTTCGTTGCCCGGGCAGTGTGTTTGGGATCATTGTCATGCTGAAAGACCCAGCCACGTTTCATCTTCAATGCCCTTGCTGATGGAAGGAGGTTTTCATTCAAAATCTCACGATACGTGGCCCCATTCATTCTTTCCTTTACACGGATCAGTCGTCCTGGTCCCTTTGCAGAAAAACAGCCCCAAAGCATGATGTTTCCTCACCCATGCTTCACAGTAGGTATGGTGTTCTTTGGATGGAACTCAGCATTCTTTCTCCTCCAAACACAACAAGTTGAGTTTTTACCAAAAAGTTATATTTTGGTTTCATCTGACCATATGACATTCTCCCAGTCCTCTTCTGGATCATCCAAATGCTCTCTAGCAAACTTCAGACAGGCCTGGACATGTACTGGCTTAAGCAGGGGGACACGTCTGGCACTGCAGGATTTGAGTCCCTGGCGGCGTAGTGTGTTACTGATGGCAGCCTTTGTTACTTTGGTCCCAGCTCTCTGCAGGTCATTCACTAGGTCCCCCCGTGTGGTTCTGGGATTTTTGCTCACCGTTCTCGTGATCATTTTGACCCCACGGGGTGAGATCTTGCGTGGAGCCCCAGATCGAGGGAGATGATCAGTGGTCTTGTATGTCTTACATTTTCTAATAATTGCTCCCACAGTTGATTTCTTCACACCAAGCTGCTTACCTATTGCAGATTCAGTCTTCCCAGCCTGGAGAAGGTCTACAGTTTTGTTTCTGGTGTCCTTTGACAGCTCTTTGGTCTTGGCCATAGTGGAGTTTGGAGTCTGACTGTTTGAGGTTGTGGACAGGTGTCTTTTATACTGATAACGAGTTCAAACAGGTGCCATTAATACAGGTAACGAGTGGAGGACAGAGGAGCCTCTTAAAGGAGAAGTTACAGGTCTGTGAGAGCCAGAAATCTTGCTTGTTTGTAGGTGACCAAATACTTATTTTCCACCATAATTTGCAAATAAATTCTTTTAAAAATCAGACAATGTGATTTTCAGGATTTTTTTCCCCTCATTTTGTCTGTCATAGTTGAGGTATACCTATGATGAAAATTGGAGACCTCTCTCATCTTTTAAGTGGGAGAACTTGCACAATTGGTGGCTGACTAAATGCTTTTTTGCCCCACTGTATCTGGGGAAAGTAGGATTCGAACCGCCAACCATCCGGTTATTGGACAACCCGCTCTACTTCCTGAGCCACTGCCGTGCATATGGAACTTACAGTTTGAAGTATTGTACAACCAAGGCTTGAATGTTGGAATATTGGGCCATTTGAGGTCCCACCCAGACGTCCTGTATTTGGACTTTTTACTGGTGTCATCCTTCTCTCCTTCCTCTGCTCTCACCTCTCCTGGACCCTCTGTCTGAACACTTTCCTCTCCTTGGCTCCTCTCTTCTGTCTAATCTTGCCCTGTCTGAGCTCTGTCTAATTCAGCTTCTCTCTCTGTCTATGGTGGTATACAAACAGGTTAGAAAATATCAAGTGCCATGTAAATTAAAAGGAGACAACCAAAAATTTCTAGTTAAAGGTACAAAGAGCACCCACTTAAAATTTGAGTAATGACTTCTGTCTTGAAGGTTTGAGGTTTTTCTCCAAAATTTATAACAGTTTTCTTATAGTTTTCTACTTTTCTCTGTAAATTTATCTAAATTTAAAACAATTTTCCTCAAATTTGTAATTTCCTCTTGTAAAATTGACTTTTCTTGTACATTTGAAACTTTATTATAAATTTGTGGATTATTTTATGGCTTATTTTTGTAGGGTTTTTTAAATAAAATTACAGTTTTTTTTAAAATAAATTTGAAACAGACTGTGATTTTTTTTTTTTTATTTTTCCTTCTAACAATTTATGTTTTTGACCATAACTTTGCAGTCAGAACAGAACAATAACTTAACTCTCATTACAAAGAAAAAAAAAAAAATTGTATTTAATGATTTAAATTAACTTAAATGACCAAGGATGCCGATATTTCTGTTATAATATTTCTACATATTTATAGTTTTTTTTTTAGAAATCTCCTCACCGCCAAGAAAAACCTCCCTTATTTTGAAGTCTAAATGCTGGCACGTTAAGTTTGTCTGAAGGCTGCTGACGGATTAAAGTCATTGACTTAGTGAATTTCGGTCATCTTAACTTGCCAGGTACATAATTGGGAACATTACTTAATATTGTAGTGGCTGGTGAAATATATCCTCAGCAATTCAGTTGTCCCCCTTTCCTTTCCCTTCATATGAAGGCAGCTGCATTTGAATTCTAACCACATCTCTTAGCTAAGTGACTCTTCCATTATTGCTCCCGTTTCCAGCGGGTTAAACCATGATAAACACCAGTGCTTACATTCCTCTTATGATTTTTTTTTCCGCGCTTAAAGTACTTTAATAAACTCATGTTTCTGTTGGACAGTCAAGCCTTATTCATGCTGCATTTCCCCTCTAGTCCGCCTTTTTCCGCGTACACTTTGGACAAGCCCGGCACGCACGCGGCGCTGTACATGCTCACTTTTTTCATCTACCCAGGCCAAGTGGTTGACACATGCACACAACCATCATTTGTAGTTTCATCCCCGCCCGATAGGTAGTGCCAAGGCGCTGACGTGCCAGGATTTTCACCAACGAAGAAACGGCGGACTTCTTCACAAAGTTTCTCTTCAAATAGTCTATTTCTGCTGTTTGACTTCCCGGTTTTCACTCCTTTTCCACGAAGATGGTGCTGCCACTAGCGAGACACTGCCTGCTGACTGACTGGAAAGCTCGCGTGGGCGGGGCACTTCTAAACTCCGTGTGGATGACAGCCACGCGCGTTGTTCATGTGCACACTTGCGGAAAGTCCTTGCTTCATATATTTTTTTTAAAATTCATACCTCCTTCTTGGCGCGGCGGGCCGTCACCGAGAAATGTTACCAGAGGAAACCCTGGTGTTCACTTATATAGTGCTTTTTATCATCTCTAGATAACCAAAGAGCTTTACAGATCCTGCTATCTACACTTTCACACACTGCCATCCACTGGCGCTAGCTTGACCCACCAGGAGCAACTGGGGGTTCAGTGTCTTGCTCAAGGACACTTTGACATGCAGACTGCGGACAGAGCGAGAATCAAACCCCTGACCCTCCGATCAGTAGTCGGCCATACTACACCTGCGCCACAGTCACCCCCAGAATGAAGGCTGGCATTACGGTGACAATAACAGAGAATAAGAAAAAGAGTAAGTTGCTCATATAATTCACCCATTTACTGCAGTAAACATATTAGCCAGCATAGCGGAAACAGCTCAGCTCGGCAAAATCCTCCCATACTTTGGAAACTTTTGGCCTTCTCCATGATTTTCGCTCCGTGTCGTCATGATGCATTTCTCTTCTTCGCTGGAAAAGTTAAACTGAACATTCACGCAGCATGCGTATAAACTTTAAAATTAAATGATTTGTTGACAATAAAAATCTGCGTTGACAAGTTTTTATGATTGACGTTATTGACAACGTTGACTAATCATTTCAGCCCTAATTACTAACCATGCTCACAGACACAGCCATTTCAGATGCAAGTCTGGCCTGAATTGGTGCAACCCTGTCCTCCCTGACATGTTTCAGCTTGAACCATGGATCCAGAGCAGAGGCCATGCCAAGCAGTTCTTGTGTTTCAGGATCCTTGCATTTTCCTTCCAAGTAGCTCAGGATTTTGGTCCTGATGGTGTTTGAAAGGTCAGGTACATCACTTCTTGCTTTGAGGATGGAGGAGCTGAAAAGGTGGAGGACTGGCTTGACAATGGAAACGCTGACATACTTCTCACTGGACAGTGCATCAGTAAACTCAGTCAGAGGGTGGAAGGATTTGTTGATGGCTTCCAGGATGTCAGTGTCCTGCCACGTTGGGATAAGGTGTCTGGACATTCTGTCAAAAGACGAGACTTGGCAGTTCAAATATAATAATCGGTGGTGATTTAAATTGTTACTTGGATCCTTATTTGGACAGGCTGTCTTCTCGCCCTCCCCCAAATATAGCTTCAGTACAGGTCCTAAATAACTTGCTCAAATCTAAAAATTTGGTCGATATTTGGAGAATCCAACATCCCACTCAGAAAGACTACTCATTTTACTCTCATGTTCATAAATCATACAGCAGAATAGATTATCTCTTGGTGGACTCTCAGCTGATTTCTCATGTTACTAATTCAAAATATCATAATATTCTGATCTCAGATCATAGTCCTGCGACAATTTCCTTGAACTTCTCCCTTTCTAAACAAATTTATTCTTGGCATTTCAATCCATCATTACTTTGAGATGAAAAATTCACAAATTATATTACCACTCGGTTAAAAGATTTCATGGAAATAAATGACAATGGTGAGGTGACAGACGCCATCCTCTGGGAAACGCTCAAAGTGGTTGTTCGTTGGTATATAATTTCTTACAAATCTGGTGTTAAAAAAGAAAGGGAGGGGCGCTTAAAAGAGATTGAAAGCATCCTCCCCACCCTTGAAATGACGTATCAGGCTTCAAATTCCATGGTAGATTATAATAAGATTATGAAATTCAAATATGAATATAACTGTATCTTGGGTGGTCAGATAAATAAGCTCCTCCTAAAACTAAAACAGAAGCACTTTGAACTGGGAGGGAAGCCTGAAAAGCTTCTAGCACGACAGCTTAAAGGTGTTCAGGCATCAAGGTCTATTCATTGTATTAAATCAAAGACAGGTACATTATTAACCAACCCCAAAGATATAAATGGCTGTTTTAAAGAATTTTATAGTGAGCTTTATAGTTCCAAATGTTCCCCCTCTCACTCTGATTTAAATGATTTTTTTGATTCCCTTATATTACCCAAACTTAGAGATATAGCTAGGAAAGATTAAGATTCCGATTTCACATTGGACGAGATAAAATCTGCCATTAAGTCATTTCCATCTGGTAAAGCAGCAGGACCTGATGGTTTTGGTTGCGAATTTTATAAAAACTTTTGTGATATTCTTGCTCCTCTTCTATTTAGAATGACATAAGTCAAAGGCAAACAAGGCCCTACCTAAAACATTAAATGAGGCCAACATCATATTAATCTTAAAGAAAGGGAAAGACGAGACGGACCCAGCCAGTTACAGACCCATTTCACTTCAGAATTTTGATAGGAAGGTAACTACTAAATTGCTGGCTATTCGGCTAAACAAATATCTTTCATTAATTATCCATCCTGATCAAACAGTGTTCATCCCGGGCAGATTTTCATTTTTTAATGTAAGACGACTTCTTAACACCATTTATGCTGATCACAGTAAAGTTAAAGGAGCAGCAATTTTTTCACTGGACGCACAAAAAGCTTTTGATCAGGTCGAGTGGACCTATATGTTAGTCATTAACGAGATTTGGGTTCGGTGACTCTTTTATAACTTGGGTGAAATTGATATATGAAATGTGTTCTGTGTTAACAAATGGTGACAGGTCAACTCCATTCTTTCTACACCGTTCAGTTCAGCAGGGCTGCCCTTTATCACCCGCCCTTTTTGCAGTTGCACTTGAACCCCTCGCCTTAAGCATAAGAAATAATCTGAATATTGTAGGCCTGAAAGTTAGAGGAGTTGAATCCCTCATCAGTTTGTACGCGGACGACGTGATATTATATTTAGACAATTCAGAAAAATCAATTTCCCCTGTCCTGGACCTGATTATTTCTTTTGGTAGACTGTCAGGCTACACTATAAACTGGTCCAAGAGTGAATTTATGCCTCTTTTAGATGTTTTTTTGCCAGGTTTTCTGAAAAATGCACCTTTTAGAATAGTTAATGATCATATTAAATACCTTGGCCTAATTATACCTAAAAATCCTAAATTGATATTTGAATTAAATTTTGGTGAGTTTATTGCAGACCTTAAGCGACACGTAGACAATTGGAAAATCCTACCTTTGTCTATGATTGGTTGAATAAACTCAATCAAGATGGTCTCTCTCCCTAGATTTCTTTATCTCTGTCAAAACCTTCCTGTATTTCTCACACCAGCTTTTTTCAAGGAATTGGATACAGTTATCTTGTCTTATGTTTGGAACTATAAAAATCATCGGATTTCTAAATCCCACTTGCAAAAGCCTAAACTGGAAGGTGGGCTGGGCCTGCCATCGTTCAAGCATTATTACTGGGTCGCCAATGTCAGATTACTAATGTTTTGGTCACATGCTGCCATGGATAATGTGGCATTTGAGGCCCCCTTGTGGTTGCACATGGAATCTGACTCTGTCACTAACTCTTCTTTGCCTGCCCTGCTGTTCAATAAATTGGATGACTTGAAAATTCTGAAATGTTTAAGCTTTACAATAAGAAATTTGGTTAAAATTTTAAATCAGGTATGGGCATTTTTACATTTACCAGAGACCTCAGCAGATACACCAATTTGTTATAACCATTCATTTTTACCCCCATGGTCAGATAAAACTTTCCACATCTGGAGGAAGAGGGGTTTGGTATCCATTGGGGACTTGTATATTAAGGGGAGTTTAGCGTCATTTAGTGTGCTTAGAGAAAAATTTGGTCTTCCTCATTCACATTTTTTTCCATATCTACAAATCAGACAACTATTCAATCCATAGTTAATGAATCTGGTGCAGTTCCAGGAAAACATGTCTTCTTCGATCTTATTAAGAACCCCCCTCGCTCCAGGCACCTAGTCTCTAAATTTGTGAATATGTTTGACAGTGTTTTCACTGCCTCTTCCGAGACGATCAGGACAGCTTGGGAGGAGGAGTTGGGAATTGAATTGTCTGGAGGCATTTGGGACAGAAGTCTGTCAGCAGTTAAGGATTGCTCGGTCAATAGTAGACACCAGCTGATCCAATATAAAGTGGTTCACCGCCTTCATTACTCAAAGCACCGACTGCATAAAATTTATCCTTCTATTTCATCACTGTGTGACAGATGTCAAATGTCAGTGGGTACATTGTCCCATGCTTTTTGGTTCTGTCCCTTGCTTTTTGACTTATGGTCTAGAGTGTTTGATTGGTATTCTACGGCTTATCAAATCACTCTTCCCCTGGATGCAATTCTCGCTATCTTCAGCTGTTCCCAACTTACTCAACGTTTTTGCAAATCTATACAACAGTCATTGATGTTGGGCATGACTGTTGCCGAGAGACTTATTTTGAAGGAGTGGAAAGCCACTTCCTCTCCATCTTTTCGTCAATGGTTGATGGACATGATGAACGTTATACAGATGGAAAGACTCAAGTATTGGAAACAACTCATTGCAAAAATTTTCTGATATTTGGGGCCCCTTTATCACGCACTTTTTTAATTGCAAGGCCTAAAGGTTTGAGTTAAGTCAACGTTAATGAATGGGCACCTATGGCCACCTGGTGACACAACAGTGCGACACTGGTGGATTTACTATATATACATGTAATTTGTATATGTGTATGTGTATATATATACATATGTGTAATTTTTTTTTGTTACTGGTTTTAGTATGTGTCTGGTTATGTTTTTGTATGTTTGTGTGTTTATATATGAGCCTGTTAAAATGTGTAAATAAAATATTTATTAAAAAAAAAAAAAAAGATGAGATTTGAGAAATGACCCTCTGCTGCTCCAGAACTTTTTCAATCATTGTCTGCCTTGATCCCCACTAGGGTGTTCCATATCATTATCATCCACGATAATACTGGTATAAATTTAATTTAAATTTAAAGACCCCGCGATATTTGGGGTCTGCTGCATGACGACGCCACAAAGCTGCCAATGGAAGTTACGCGTGATGGCAAAACAAACATGGTGTGGGAAGGTGCTGCTCTGTTTGCATCCAGTTGAGTGGAAATATTTAAGTTTCACTTTCTCTTTTTAGACTGCTGCCATGTAAAAAAACAACAACAAAAAAACGGTGCATCAATGTGGATAATTACCCTGCATCTTTTTCTGTACGTTGGAACGGTGTTAACGTCAGACAATGTTCTGATCCAAGTCTGTATTTTCATTTCGTTTTGGCAGCTTCGTCTTTATTTTATTCAACTACCCAAAGAGGGGTTAAAAAAAAACATCTGTTCAGTGGACGAGAGCCAAAAAGCCCCAGTAGAGGTCCGTGCAATGGGAGTTACAATGTTGGTAAAGGGATTCCGCATAAAACTCAACATCTGTGTTCACTTAAGCTGTATCAGTTTATATTATTTTCTTGTAATATTTGATACAGAACAAAAAAAAATTTGAACTAAATCTGAGCTGCTGTTTATAAATGGGAGAAAAGAGTTTTTTGTTTTTTTTTCTGAATATGTTGAAGGTAAATAATGCTGGGCTGTGAAACTGTCCTTTTTGCATGAATTAAAAAACCCCCAACAACCCTGTATACTGCAATATCGCGCAAAATATCGTTATCGTAAAAATTCACAGAAATATCGTGATATCATTTTTAGTCAATATTGCCCACCCCAGATCCCCACCTTGTGGGGAACTCGGTCTGCAGTCCATGTTCTGGAAGCTTCAGCTCCTTCTGAGCCTGTGCGAGGTCCTTCTTATGCCTCCAGCTGTCAAAGAAACTGCTCACAATTTTTTTTTGCAGATCCCTACTGCACACTCAATCCTAGGATCTCTCATGGCATTCTCCATAAAAGAACATGAGATTCATATGTAAAATTAAAACATTTTTTAATCTTTTATTTTCATTTGTTTTAAGATGTTTTATTTCACTCACTTTATTTTTTCTTATTTTGCTCATTTGTAAGGTATTTCAAATATATTTACATATTATGTAAACACATTTGCTAATCTCCATCATATTATTGTTGTGCTACTATTTTTATTGACAAAGTATTCACACAATCAGCGCAGATTACATAAAATTCAATTACATGTACTTTTTTAATGTTTTTTTTTTTTTTTTTTTTCATTCGTCCTGCTGACCAATTGCTAGATGAAGCCTGTGGCCAAAGCACTGGAGCCTCATCCATTTATTTAGAGAAGCTGCCTTGACGACGTTGGATTCACTGTCTGTTGTGATGCAGACTAGGCTCTCCTCCTGCAGGCCCCAAGATGATAGTGCTTCCCTCAGTCCTTGGGCAAAAGCTTCTCCTGTGTGGTCTTGTGGGAAAAATGACGTCTGCAAGCACGGACTCTTCAGTTTAAAATCTCCATCAATGTAGTGAATTGTCAGGGACAGGTAGAGCTCCATTGTTCTGCTTGAAAATAGGTCAGTCATAGTTGCAAAGTACTCGACAGTTGTGATGTCCATCTATATTTCCTGCCGACATTTTTCATACAGCGCAGGTCATGCAACTGGATGAGAGCGATGTCTTCACAAGATTCAAAACCGCCATTTGTAAATTCGGCCGTGAGTTTTTATTACCTCTGCCAAGGGAGGAGGTAATGTTTTCAGTGGCGTTGGTTGGTTTGTCTGTTACCAACGTAACTCAAAAAGTTACAAACCGATTTTGCTAAAATTTTCAAGTAAAGTGTGTAATGGCATGGGGAACAGATGATTAGATTTTGGTGATGATCTGAGAGTGCATACCTCCACCAAGGGCTTTGCTTGTATTTGTGCAGCAGGATTACACAAAAACTATTGGATGGCTTTGGATGAAATTTTCACCAGATTTGGTTCTTGGGCTATAGAGGAACCCATTACATTTTGGTGATGATCTGAGAACGCATACCTCCACCAAGGCTCTTGTCTTCTCACAGAGTGTTAACAACAACACTCCAAAACTAATGGACAGACTTTGATGCAGTTTTCACCACAAATAGCTCTAGGCCTACACACAAACCCATTACATTTTGGAGGTGATCCATGAGAGACGTAAGGAGCCTTGGCAGAGGTATGCATTCTCTGGGTGCTTTTCTAGTTATTTTTGTGATAATCAAAAAATAAATGACAACATACAAATCAGCTCCATCACAAAACACTCACCAGCTTCCCCATGAGTAGCCATCAGCTTGGAGACCTCCTGGTATTTCACTGCAGAATGCTTCTCCAGCGCCGGGGCTGAAAAGTTCATATAGTGGTCAAATTTCACCAAATGTGGTTATTTTTCAACAGTCTCCCTGTCGGTGTGCACAATTCTTCCATTGGTGTTGCAACGCTTGGATCCCTGCACTTGAAAAATAAACTACATTTGGTCAAATTTGACAACTATTCCGTCCCGTTGGCCCTGCTGCGACGGAGCGACCCGAAATGAAAAAATATACCAGGAAGTCTCCGAGCTGATGGCTGCTCATGGTGAAGATGGTGAGTGTTTTATGATTTTAAGCATCTTTCACATTATTTATCAGTGAAAACGTCAGCATGTAAACAACATAGCGGATAACGGTCTGCCTTCCTGTAATGAACCCACCCACTTGAGGTGGTGCTCAGTTGTAATGGAAAACCGACCACACCGTGTCAAGCCGAGTAGAGTCGAGGCGAGTAGGGCTGACTAGGTGCTAGTGGAAAAGGGGCTATAGTGCTCATTTGTAACGGCACTGTTACAAATGCACTGTTCCCTGTTTTGACTGCACTGTTAAGCCATGACTTGCATGCAGTCACATAGCGCTGTGGATGGGCATGGTTTACTGCTATGCTGCTCACCCTCCCATAGAGCATATTAATCACAGCAAAGAAATCAGCACAGCATAGGTATGCCACAATGCTCAATTATTAATGTTCTGCATAAATGCTGAAGCCTGTGTCGAGATGCATATTAAAAATGAAAAATTTCCACACCTCTAATCTGCACAAACAACAGCAGCGTTGGCAGCCACTTGTTTGCATCATCTTCCCAGATCCACTCACCTGCTTGCTTATTTAAGGCTTTTCTCCACAAGAGCATGTATAAGAGTGTTTCTGTGGTTGACCCAGACTCCTCACAGTACCTCCCTCTTGGATTCCCTCTCACTCCAGCGGTGAGTCATCAATTCACTGAGGGAGAAAGGAGGAGAGGGGAGCGGGAAAGGCTGGTTCATTCAGGGTTCACGTGTCCCTTGCCTCGTCCCCTCTCTTCTCTTTCCTGACAGTTTTCCCCAAGCACATGACCTGTCTCAACCCTAAACTCTAGCTGCTCTCTGTGGTGCTTTTGGTTGTAGTCACACTTGTCACTTCTGTGCATTTTTTGGACATCTAATGTATATTGTGTGAGATCACATTGCTGTGTGTGTGGGTTTTTTAAAAAGTTAAATATAACTTTGTTTTATTCTGGCAGGAATATATACACTTAAAGAACTCAACTTCACCCTGTATTGTTTTTTATGTTCCTAATGTGAAGCAAATGCACAGAACTAGGACTGCAACGATTACTCGAATAATTCGATTACAAAAATTCATTGATTCAAAATCTATGCTTCAATGCGTCATTTAATGGTGCACTTCTGGTCTATATGCAAGTGTGCACATACGTGGTGCGCAGGTGCACATGCGCGATCAAAATAAGCAGTGTGCACCAGATCAAATGTTGTAACGCGCATGTGCGTACCTAGGGACAGATAAATTCTAAACATTGGACTACAGTGCAGACTATGAGCGACTGTTTTTAAGATTTTCTCCTTTCATTAAAATGTCCCAAGAAGTGAGCCCCGTTAAGCAATGACTTTGGTGTTCTTCCACCTCCAAAGAAATGCCAGACTGAACCTGAACCGCAAAAGAAGCATGCGTTCTTGGAAAAATGGCTGCAGGAGGTCAACTGGCTTTCAACAAATGATGCCCGCACTGAGATGTGGCACAAACTATGCTGTGAAAATCTCACTCTGGTGGATAAAAACAGCGTCTTTTATACAGGTACTAAAAACTTTAATTATCCAGCTTTTGATAAGCATGCAGATAGCAGAGAGCACTGGAAAGTAGTGCAAGTGATTGATATTGCTAGCAGGCGCAGTCAAGGCCAGAGGCCCCGTGGTCCACTCGACAGATGGCAAGACGAACTGAATGAAGAACAGCATCAAGCACTGAACATTTTTCTGTTGGCCTTTCACAAAGCAAAACATGCACGTACTATGCGTTCATATGAGGAGGATATTCCGCTTCCCAAAAGGCTTGGAGTTAACGTCCGGAGGGCTTATCATTCTTGAGCTTCATTCCGTGCTTTTAAGTAGCAATAACTGTTGTCAGTGCTTAAAAAGCTGTCATTTCACTTGGTTTTCATTGTTTGAAAATCAGACGTGTACATTTTGTTTTCAGTGCTTGAAGCACAATCATTTCATTAGAAAGTTACATACTATGGAGCTTTAAAGAACAGACATTTTGTTGTAATGCTTTCATTCATTTTCATTCCATTCATTCATTCATCTTCTTCCGCTTAATCCTTTTCGGGTCGGGGGGGGGGGGGGCTGGAGCCTATCCCAGCATCTTTGGGCGAGAGGCAGGGTACACCCTGGACAGATCGCCAGTCCATCGCAGGGCCAACACAGAGAGACAGACAACCATTCACTCTCACAGTCATACCTAAGGACAATTTAGAATCCCCAGTTGATGCCAGTTAACCTAACTTGCATGTCTTTGGCATGTGGGAGGAAACCGGAGAAATCCCGGAGTAAACCCACGCAGACACGGGGAGAACATGCAAACTCCACACAGATCACTGTTGGTCGAGGGCTGGGATCAAACCCAGGATCCCCCGGCTAAGAGTGAGTTGCTGTGCTGCCGCAGTGCTAACCACTCCACCACCGCGCCGCCCACAGTGAAATTAAAATGTGTGTTAAGTTATCCACATATTCCTCTATTTTGTGAGGTGGGTCAAGGAAAAAAAAAAAGAGGACCAAGCAACAACCTCAGGTTCTCCCCTGAGAACAAGACCCAAAAAAGTTATGTGCA